>BROG01000039.1:1202500-1497500 GCA_030159075.1 Atrina japonica | reverse complement strand
GTTTTCCTTTTACGAACCACTATTACAGAAGATAGAGAATTGATGAATGAAGTGTCTGCGAATTTTAATAACACATGGGTTACATGCTGGCGTATACTTCACTTAAGCCTGTTGAAAATTGAAACTCCTATTCAGTTAGAAATGATCTTTATACGTATAAAGGCTAACATATAAAAGGTTAACATGATAATCCCTGACATCCTCACCTCTGGTGATGTTTGAATATATTAGAATTACGTCCTCATAACAACATCCGAGAAATTCACTTTGATCTCGGATAAACGTCATTGAACGCCTATCAGCAGTTGACTTCCTTAATAATATATTTCTTTGTGTTAAAGGATGCAAGCTCTGTTAGTTACCTCAGATACACTGTATTCTGTGTTAACGCCTAATCCGATTCAATACTACTGCTTAAGGCTCCATGTTGCTGATGACAAAAAACGAATTTTAGTAACTTACGGTGTAAAACTTTAAACGATTCAAATCGATGGATTTTTTCTATCATTATTAGCAGTAATACTATTATTATTATTATTATCATCATTTACGTTTGGAATTACGTATTTGTATACAAATATTACCTTAGTTTATTCTAAACGTGTTTAAATATTATACTTTAAATAAAGCTTAATATACTCACTAATCTAAAGATCATCAGACCAAAGTGTTTTTCCTAATATTTTAATAACTTGGTATAAAAACATCCGTTATTAATCCGTCACCGCAAATTAAGTCCTACTTCTGGAACTGCGGTTCGTTATTTGGCACTATCGGTAAACATGGCATCGTGTGATATAATTAATTGTGTATGCAATTAACTATTTTGCATATTCTACTGTTAATTTACTTTATTTTTTTTCTAAATGTAAAATTACGATATAAAAGAATACATGATCATGACAACGTGTTGTATATATATATATATATATATATATATATATATATATATATATATATATATATATATATATATATATATATATATATATATATATATATATATATATATAATGATTCCGCGATATAATTTATATGCAAAGTTTCCGACGACCTTGCACCTTGCATCATCATTATTCACACATGTTACCATATCAGGAAGCCCACTGCACTGTATTATTTCATCACCCTATTTAAACTAGATTTTTAAACCACAGAACCACATCTATGCTGTTGTAGATAAATCAATTCCATTCTACCTACGTTGGAAAGGTCCCTAGTAATCACCACAACAGTAAAATACTTTTTTTAAATTTCTTATATTCATTAACAAAAACTTACCTCATTAATTATCACCGTCGTATTCTGATTCTTTTCAATAAAAGGTTCCTAAATTTGTTTTTGATTGCAACTAGTTTGTATTTTCTTAAACGTACATTCCTTTTTCCATAAAGTTCGCAACGAGGTCCTGTAAAGCCACTTTTACACGAACAGTGACAGTACCCAAATATTGACTGTGGCATGATAATAGTTCCTCCGTGTAAGCACTTTCCTCGACACAACATCGTAGACGGCATAGCAGTCACTGTCATTATGTATAAACAAGCAGTTAATACAAGTAAATATATCTTTGGATGCGAGACAGTATTATTATCACAATAGCTCATTGTACTTCAAACTGCTTAAACTCCCTGAGTGTAACTATATATATAATATCCAATCCTTTGTGAAAAAAGTATACTTCGAGTAACTGTATGATTTCTATACGGTAGGTTCACTATATATTACACATATCATTCTCACAGTGTTCTCTTGGCATTATTTACGTTCTGTAGTATTAAAGTTATTCTTCTTACTATATCGTATTTAAGTTGCAATATGAATTTACCTTGACTCTACCTTACCAATTTATTCATTCAGTGATGAAGGCCACTCCTACAAGGCGGGCCATTGTGTCTGTGTATTGGCTGACATATACTATTTGATGTTTTCCGCCAATGAATTAACGGCTGTGGTGTAATTGACGCTTTGCGGGGGTCTACAAGGTGTGTTCCACATCTTTTTTGTTTGTAGTCATTTCACAATGTATATTACAAGCTGATGGTTTTGGTGATACATAATTCTGTATACTGGTATCTAAATGAAATAATAAAACATAAAATGATCTGGTTTATTTTACCTTGATTCTTCTTTCCAAATCATGCAGGAATATGTAATGGAAATACCAGCAGAATGCAGAATTAATAAACTTGTAAGGAATAAAATCGGTAAGTGAAACAGATGAGAAATTAAATTAAACTTATCGAAGTAACAGATAATCAAGCGTTTTTAGACCGAAAAATTATTGAATTAGTTTGCGAAACAAAGTACATGTATGTGAATTAGAACTCAGTAAAATGAGAAAAATAACTGACTTTGGTGAATTCTGATTATTAAAAGGAAGATAGTTGTATTAAACAAACTCATGATAAAAGCTATTCTCTTCTCCGGTTTTAGTTGATGATATTTCAAATAGTGATGTACATTTGCGCTTTTGGAACATTTCATAATTTTCTGTTTGTCGGTACCTTTATATTGAATTATTAAATTCCAATGATACAACACAATATATATATATATATATATATATATATATATATATATATATATATATATATATATATATATATATATATATATATATATATATATATATATATATATATATATATATTTCTGTCAGTTTGTTCAAGGGCACTTATTTGCATACGCTTTTCAAATATTTCTTTAACATCAACTCTGTATTTATTTTGTGGAAAATTTGGCAGTAAAACCATTTAGCATTATAAACCGGGATCGGAGAGGGTTCGTTATAACACGGACAGAAGTACAGTTACGAGATAATTATAATAATAATAATAATAATAATAATAATAATAATAATAATAATAATAATAATAATAACAATAATAACAATAATGACATCATCATCCTCGTCGTCATCATTACCTTATTCAACACTTGTTATAAAATAGTTCTACATTTTATAACGTTAGTTTTCTGGAGTGAAAAATATGAAATTTATGTCAAGTAAAACAAAAAAGCATGATTTCACAAATTATTATTTAGTTTGACCGGGAAAATATAGTTTTCGTTGTCAAAGATTAACAATATGACACTACACAATAAAGTTTCGTTCCTGTACGACGTAAACGTCTCACGTTCTCTTTTCATCGATGTTTGAACGATTAAATTCTGCATATTCTTGCATTTAAATTAATGCTTATTACCAAGCGCAAAAAACTGAATTCTGAATTCAAAGTAGATATTGCGCATTCCTAACATTACCACGAGATAAGTTTTTAACTTTCATTTGTGATTACTTGTCACCGTGCAAAGAGATACCGGCAGTATCTTAAGGTGAAGATTGTCAACATGTGACCTTGAGATAGGTATTTGTTCTCACCTATTGGTGTACTCCAGTATTTTTCAATAAAAGCAAAGATTATTCACCTGAGAGTCAGGTGAGAAGCGATATTTGGAGTTAAAGTCGTAGCAATAGAGATAAACGTTAGAGGTAAAGAATATATGGTGTATACAAAGGATGATGCAATAGTCAAGGTAAATACGCCTGTTGTAAAGTTGTAAAAGATCATTGATCACGGTTATATTCATACCATCTGGAGTACACAGGTAACATAAGGTGATAACGTCTGGTCAAAATACAAACGCACTGCCAGTTAAACAGATAATAAAAAACAAACAAATGTTGTATGAGTCTACATGAAGTGATGATATTTTGTGGAACTTGATATGCTTAGATACGTAAAGTAAAATGGCGAATAATTATTTTTAACTGACTCAGATAATCGAATAAATATATTGAATGTACTGTCAAATCGCAATATAGCTACACATTACAGACAGGGTTATCATAACGTCACACCGGTACAAAAGAAGTAAACGAATTCAATTATAAGACATATAAATCTGTAAACAGTACTCTTTTCAACGTACAAATTAATACTCTACATGTATATGTACATGGGTTGACTAAGGTGAGAGACCATAGTGTTACTACTTAAAATAGTCTCGGATATAGGGAAACTAACATAAACGCATACGACATTGACGGAAGGATTACCAAATCAATACCGGAAGTTTTCCACAAACGTTAGTGTTTAAAAGTAATCATTAAAAATATATAATCAATACTGTGTTAGTAGTAGCAAAGCTAAATTAAGCACATGTCGACAGCAGTATAACCACGTGGTATTCATATACGTTATCGTATAGTTATGATGAAACTCAAGATCAAATCTGCCAAAAATGGAATTAAATGTACAGGGGGGGGGTTCTTTCTCTGTCTGTCTGTCTGTTTGTCTGTCTTTCTCTGTCTCTGACTGTCTGTCTGTCTGTTTCTCTCTATCTCTGTCTGTCTGTATGTCTGTCTATCTCTCTCTGTCTCTGTCTGTCTATCTGGCTGTCTCTGTCTCTCTCTCTCTCATTTTATTCCATTTTTAGGCCGGTTTCATTGTGAGTTTCACTACAACTGCGATATATATATATATATATATATATATATATATATATTTATATATATATATATATATATATATATATATATATATATATATATATATAATATATATATAAATCATTTGATGTACTTCTTTGACACGCTCATACGTATGAAAAGTAACATTTTTGACATTTCAAAACACAAGTTATCTTCATTTATCAACTTCAGATCTTTTAATTAAATATAAATATTTATACACATTGCCAATTGAAATATCTAAATCGTTAAATTTTCAAATGAAATTGATTTCATTCTTAAATTAATTGATTTTTTGCAATGTTTTGTCATGTGAAATCGTTCTATAATAACCATAATAGTATGTAACGTGACTTTATATTTGCTGTTTTTAACCGAATATCAATGATAGTTTAAAGCAATGAAAACTATGGATGATCAATTACAGCTAAACATTTAGTTACATCAATATTCCGATATAGCCGACACATGTCGTAGTTTTAAATGAAACGTTTGCACAAAATTTACATCAACTACATGTAATCCTATCAAAATTTAAAAATTGTTATAAATACATGTATACAAATATTATGATTTATGTATATTTAATCATCCACTTATTGATTACAAATGCCTTGCTTACTTACAAGTGGTTAAATGCAAAATGGATCAATGTTGGTGAACTAAAATGAGACATAAAATTGAATATACGATATTTACTTGTTTACAAAATGTCGTATACAGGGAATATCACGCACAATTGACATTGTTTTACGGTGACAGTGAGGTTTTTGTTTTGTTTTAGTCTCTCTCTCTCTCTCTCTCTCTCTCTCTCTCTCTCTCTCTCTCTCTCTCTCTCTCTCTCTCTCTCTCTCTCTCTCGTTTTTTATTTCATTTTTTGTTTCGTCCTTCTCAACTAAACTGCAAAATTATCCCACATAATCATCTCGATGACTTACTACTTTTCGCAGAAAATCAAGACACCCGGTTACATGGAGTAACTTTTTTTGCACTTACAAAGATTTTAAGTACAAAATCAATAGTAGCTTAAATACAAAGCGAGTCGCGTGTTGGCAATAATAATAATTACATGTTTATATTTTGTCCTCATACCAGAAATATTACTTCCTTAAGAAAATATTTCAAGAGAAAAAAACATTCTAACATGAAAATTTTGATTAATTCAGCCTCAGATTTTGAGAAAATGGAGAAGTTATATTATGAATAATACTTTAAAGAACCAGCAATAACAAGGCTACAGATCGTTAGGGTATGGATTATAACATGCTTCGAAGATTATTTGAACATATCAATACAAGTTTGTAGAGGAAACACCTCGATTTACTATGCATTTTGTAGCAAAATCAGGATTGCTATGGTATAGTTTATCATGTCTTGAAAGATCATGGATTCACCAAAATCAACGTCCTTGGTAAATAAATATCCTGCGACCTTTCAGTTTTTATTTTGTCTATGGAGATATACTATATTGATTTAAAAAAAAACAATCCCTACAGTAGAATGTACGGAGATTTATCTTATTTTGTTTGTCTTTATGACTTACTGGAACTGCATGTCTACCTTCATAGTCACTATTGATTTTCTCTTTTCATGTTTTTATCTCTGTAAGTGTATCTGCCCTTTTTCTATCATTTTCGAAATAGCAAAGCTATGACCGATTCATTTAATGGTGAGAATTGGGTTTTCTATTTCCTTCTCTCTATATAAAAAATCTCAAATACCAAAGTATAAACCTTTAGGATGTCCAGGATAAGGATACAAATCTGGTAAAAACTGGACAAACATGGACCTCTGGAAATTAAGAGATGGTGGAATCAGGTGTAATGGAGGAGTAAGCATCCACTCTTAACCGGTCACACCATCCGTGAGTCCACAGTCAAATCCAAATCAAATACGCGAGGAACGAATCCTCGTCACAATTTGTACAAGATTATATCGACCGTAAAATTGGCGGAACGTTGACATCAAACGCGGTTTTTGATATCCCTATGTTAATTATTTGTCAGTGAGTAGTTTACCCCTGTATATTAATTGTACATATGTTGAACATGCCCTGGCATATTCGATCAACTTTGAAATATAAACGCCATATGCAGGTGACTGTACGATATTACTACTTAAATGTGAAAAATTTATGATTGGAAAGCCGAAATCGTCGTGTTTGTTGTATAACTTAGTTGTTAATTTTCCGACTGTGTCTATAATTGTAGTAAAATGTCTAAGTATCAAACAAGAGTGCTTGACTCTGTCGTATCTATAAAAGTCTAGTTCTCTGAGATATATCGCATTGACATATGAATAAAGTTGTCATTATCAATTGACAAAACGTCGTCGATATATCTAGATGTCAAATTAAAGGACGCTGATTCAACAGTATCTGAATAAAGTCTGTTTCGTATATTTTCTACAGACAAAATGGAATCATGCATCCGGAGATGGGATCATGTGCCATGGAGGAGTAAATATCCCCTGTCCTTTGACAGGTCACACCCGTCGGGAGTCCAAAACGGAAAGAAAGAAACACAGGAATATAAACTTAATTAATTACACTCCTACCAATACACAGGCCTTTTTTATTTTTATTAAAATATCATGGTGCAATTGTTTGAAAAATTAATTATACATTACAACGCATGTTTTGGAATTTCTTTTATCATGGAAATCAAACTTGAACCTTGAATAACTTTTTGAAATATTGTACTTGTTTACCTATAATTCTTAACGAAATATCAATTCAAACAAGAGGTGACCTTTTTTATAGCAACAGGTGAATCATCAACCACAGAAAAATAAACACATGCTAAAGAACTGTGTATTCTAAAGCAAAACTACAATTCGGAAATTATTACAAATTCTTTAGCAAATAGTTCAATTAATTTTGAAAATTCAAGTGGATGTTAATATGAGCACTTAACAAAACGTAAACAAGCCACTCTAAACTGTTGTCTGCAATAAAAGTTTATAACTTTTCTTCGGTCGTTTCTAATACATACACAAATATAAAAAATTGTGTTAAACGTGGTCACAATAACTTCAATTAAAAAAAAGGTAAAAAAGGCAAGGAATATTTTGGTTAAATTTCACACACCTACACATACTTCTACAATGAATTTATGGGATGCCCGTAATGTTGAGTCTGCATTTCAGTTAAAGCATAATCTCAACAATGGTAGAAAGGGTCTACTATATTTCCATGTAGGAGAAAGGTAATAAAAGTAATAATGGTAAGAGTGCAGTTTTCATCTATCCATGAAAAACTCTACCGAAAACAAATACCACAAACCAGTCTAAACGTGTCTTTAGGGGCATATGAGTTAACTATATACCAGCCTTTAAGTGTACAAGAGCTATCATTTGGCGATTCGTCATTACGTTTTGAAGAATAACAAGAACATTTTGCGTTTGATCACCAAACGATATATTTAAATATAAAAATTTCATATACCAAAGTATAAATCAATAGAATGTCCAGGATATAGATACAAATCCGGTAAAAATGGACAAACACGGACCTCTGGAAACCAAGAGGTGGGATCAGGTGCCATGGAGGAGTAAGCATCCCCTGTCGACCGGTCACACCCGCCGTGAGTCCACAGTCAAGTCCAATGAAACAAGTGAGGAGTGTATCCTCGTCACAATTTGTACAGACGTCTCAACAACCGCCAACGAAAATGCAATTCAACATTTCACTTAGTGAAACAGAGTTGTCGCAAACAAGACTATTATACCGACCGTAAACTTAGAAAAAGTTAATTTTTCAAAACCAAACCTTTGTTTTCAGTTTTACCTTCCAGACAGACAGACAAACAGACAGAAGAACACATATACATAGATAGACAGAGAGGGGAGAGAGAAAGAGAGACACAAAAAATATTCTAAGAAAATTAATTTAGATCATTAACCACGCAACTGACATTTGTCAAAAGTCGGATATACGTTGAGATACCTATGTCGATGATCAAGCAATTCCAAAATAAGGCTTATTGATTTTAAATCATTGTTCCCTATTTCCAGCTTGTAATGTTTTGTGATTTTTATATAATACAGATCATCGATGATGTTTGTTCAGTTGTCCAGCTGCGTCTCTCCGATCCGTCGGTTACCTGTCTTCTTTAATCATTTGTAATTAGATGAATATTTACAAACGCTTGTATAGCCAAAACCGGTTGCCGTATGTTATTAGATGTAAGAACGAGATGCGTTTTGGAAATGTAATTTATTGTTCTTGATATATGCGTTTGAAATATAGATATTGCCTTCTCCAGGGGGTAAAATTAAACATTAATTGTGTATTAGTTTGATATACCGATGTTATCGTTTTCGTGGAGACTTCTTTTCACAAGAAGAAATCAACGTCATATTAGACCTTTTATTTTTTAAAATTCATGAAATCGTTGGTAGCGTAATCGTGAGCAACTGTTTATTTCATGTATTCGTTTTTTTTTTCTTTATCAGAAGGGAAATAAGGTGGGGTTTTTTTGGTGGACATACACATTAACGTAACACGGGCTTAAGTTCATAAGAAGATAGCACATGTGTAAAACCAATGCAAAATACATGTACACGTACAGTGAAATCAGCCAAAAGTATCACACAACATTTTGTAGTCCGAATTAATGACAAAGTTCATAACGGATGTAGCATGCAACCCACTGTTTGCATCCGGCAACTCAAAAGCAATTTATATGAATTGTTTTTCCATAGAGTTCCATCCACAGCTGGATAACCAACAAAATGCATGACTGATTTGCAAATATTTAACATCCTGGAATGAACATTTAATATTGAATACATAGATACCTTTTATAGAAGTAAAAATTTGAATTTATGATTTGTTTTCACAATTTAAAAAATGTAAATGCCAAATTCCATCGGGTGATAAAATGTAAGTGTTCCTTACACCACCATATAGCAATAGTTAGTCGTAATGTAAGTATACTTATTTGATGACTAAATTTGCATATTTTTCTAATTCATCTTCCTTAAACAGGAATACAGTGATTTCCCGCGCTATTCTTTCTTTTAACCTTGTTAGTATATGTTTCCATAAATTTTCAAATCGACAACAGTCGATAAAAATACTTAGCCTGAATCTTTCTTGTCATCATATTTCAGTCTCCACATTTAGTTTAATTGTTTACAACAGTAATGTTATCGGTCGTAAAACATAACTTTATCATTCCTTACACAACAATGTCAATGGATAACGTTTCCCACCGACGTATAATGCTTAAATTTACACGATAATGGACATATTTGTATTTATTTTAGCAGATTTAAAAGACAAAAAAGAATAAAAACTAAATGATTTACTGCGGCTATAGAAGATATATCAGGCTATCTTCTTGAACACGATTAGATTTAATGGTTATTTCAGCTTTTAGAAGTCTCGACTTTATGTGTATAATTACATCGATTAAAATCATTTACATTTTACGTGTGCATGTGATAACTATAACTTGTTTCACATGCAAATGAACGTCAAAAATACCTGACTTAAAACCATCATATATTTTTGGAATTAATAAATTTATGGTATTTACACATTAAAAAATATAAAAATCACAGATATATAAGTAATAGTCTTCAGAGGGTTCTTAAGACAATATACAGATCTGATGAACGTTGATAAAAAACGTAACTATGTAAACACAAAGTTGGGATCAGGAAACGTCTGGTAAAATCCATATAATCTAGCGGGGGGGGAGTCTAGTGAACCGTTTCTTAACCTGGACGAGTTTAAAATTTAGGTTATAAAGCATAACAATAAAATCATGCTGACGGTCGCAAGTAATCGTCCCTACTACTACCCATACAAAGGAGAGTATCCGGTGAATAATAAAACGATTTACCCGTGCAGCTTGACATACCCAAACAGTGAGTAGAATCGTCCGTATGATAATCAAAAGGTTTCTCTCCTCCATCATATGCGAATCAGGCAATATGTGTTGAAAAGGCACACCAACCGCGAGTCTACAATGAAATACAAATGATTTAACAACTACTACCAGATAGGCAACTAAACATAACATATTTTTAAATTAATATAGATGTATATGTGGTAATATATATGAACAAATAAAGATTTCGGAAATCGAAGTATTAATATTTAAGGGGTCCAGGATACAATAAACTAATCTACTCAGATGAGAAGGCATTATACAATCACGGATTTGGGTTTGGCTGCTATAGAGTGGTGAGTGTTGACAGGTTACACCCGCCGCGGGCGAACAGTCATATTGAAATGAAACAAGTGAGGGAAAATCCTCGTGACAATCAGCACATACGATTGTTAAGCTCAATCTAACAGGCATTTCTGCATTCCATTTCTGATATCCATGTGACAACATTTTATCAGTAAGTTTGCTTTTGCATATGGAATGCTCATATGTTGAACATGCCCTGGTATCATCTGCGATTTAAAAACACCAAAATACAGGGGAAGGGATATTACTACTTTAATTTGGACGACAGGAAAGTCGATTTATCACGTTAGATGTCTAGTTATGTTTCCAATGTCTCCCTCTGTGTCTAAATGAAGCAAATTGTCAAAGCCGAAGGATATGTGCCCGTTTCCGTGGTGTTTGTTTTTATTTCAAGCTCCTTGGGCTTTTTTTGCATTTCGCATTACGTATGAGAAAAAAATATTAACTGACAAAATACCATCCATACATCTAAATGTAACATGTAATTGCAAAATAGTTCGCAGCATTATTTTAATAGATCTAATTCGTATAAAGGTTACATCATGTCAGGACAATATCATACAATATATTTCTTATTAAATGTTCTGATCTTTCAGATAAACTATATATAACAAATATTTCACAAACTTTTAATTGTAGTTATTCAGTAGGTTAAAAACCCTCACCTCTCGATTCTGCTGGCTTGCCATCTTTTCGTCAGGGTCATCAATGATTCCCTTTTCGGGTTAATCAGTTTGAACAGCACGCTCTAAATCACAATGTGTCTGTCCACTTTCACACCTCACCATGGCGACCAGTTTTAATGAAGGTGAACAGAACCCTGTTATAATGATTGTGCCCCACCCCCACCCCCCAAAAAAAAGACCATCGGCCTTTCGCAAGTAAACTGGCAAAACTTCTCACAAGATCAACTGAAGTGCCAGCGGAACTCGACTACGCATTGACCGGATATGATACTTTATGGGTCAAAGGGTAATGCTATAACCACTTGGCCATGGATGCCTAATAAAATACTGTATTCGAAGTATGTCTTACACGAATGTTGTTTTCTTGCTGGATAGCAATATAATCACACATATGATAACTGCTTTCAGAGATCATCGAGTTTCTTCTGGCTTTGACCTTAAAATGTACAAAGTGTCAACAGGAGACAAAATCTAATAAAATAAAATAACCAAGAACAGCTATCAAAATAAGTATGACCAAGAAAGGACAGTACCATGGAAATGTCAAAGTAAAAAATTAATTTACAAAGTGTATTACAACGTGAAAACACGTGAAACCTTTAAATGACACTGAATAACACAACACAATCCAGTTATTGTCAGCTAAGACTTCAAAAATGGTGACAGTATACAACAAAAAGTCAACAAATTAAGAGATGAAGTATGCGACATATAAAAAACAATGACACGAACAAAAATACACCGCGAACTGTTATATTTTACATAGAAGTACTGCACAATACCAAAAAGTCGTCATTCTGATAAAACATAAGTGCCAATGACGTATTTATAGCTGAGTGGTCGTTTTTCTATTTGTTCGCTCTTTACTTTTTATATTGGATCTACAGTGTTGGCTAATTTTAAAATTGGGACAAATTTATATATAAATTCACCCAAGAAACGCTTGCTGGTATTCAAGCAAGTAAACAGATGGTAATTTTTTTAAACTGGAGCTTATATGAGGATAGATTGGTCCTGCTATAAACCTAATCATTATTTGACTCTATGTATTCTGATTGGATTGCTTTTGTATACTATCACATTCAGTTCACGTGCTTTCACATGATGAATCTATCATTTCAACTAACCAAGCAAAGCCATATCCTGTCCAATCAATTTTTGTGTCGAATTCAGCGTGTACTGTTGTCAGAATTTATATATATATGTTTTCTTTTGAATTTTAATAGTGTTTCACGCCACTCTCAACACTTTTTCAGTTTTAATGATGGAAGAGGGAACCAAGTTACAATGCACTTGTCCTCCACAAGTAAATTGGCAAACCTCATGTATTCGTTATAAATGTGAGTTGAATATTCACTGTAAGTCTGTATTTTAGTCCTGACGTAAGTCAAAATACAACGAGCAGGTGCCATGACCGAATGGATGGAGCATCAAGGTAGATATTCTCACCATCATACCATTTTTCTAAGGAAATTGCAATTATTAAAATGATCACAATAACACGTAAATATAAGGGGAAAAACTTCATAATACACAAGATCCAATAATGTTCATTGAACATATTATCAATAAAAAGATGAACGGATGTGTTATACTAAAATTTTCAAAGTTAGGTATTTCAAGATCAATTTTAATACAAAAGTAAGCGCTTATATATTTATGTGATGATGTTAATACTTTAAAAGGCATCCAAAGTTTTGTACAAACACATAAGTTCAGTAAAAGTACAATTATCATTCTCCTCAAACAGTTGATAACTGGTTCAGTTTGCTTAATATGTGTTTAAAGCCACATTCAAGTGTTTCAGTTTTATGATGGCGGGTTACGTGAAGAAGGACATCGGTTACAGTGTACCCGGGATGACACCGCCAGCCTTCCGCAAGTGATCTGGTAAACCTTCTTACAAAATCAGCCTAGGTAGAAGTGGAATAATTATTGTTTCAAAGCACAATTCTCTAGCAACTCGACCATGGAGGTCCATTTGTGAAAATAACAGAGATACAATGTCAAAGACATTTGTTAGCACCGTTATCGTATTCGTTAACACTGGTTTTATTATTTTTATCATCTTATAATGTGTGCATGAATTTTGATTTTATTGTAGGAGGAAAAATACCTAAATACTTATGCTAAAAAGAAGCAGACATTTTATTATTCACAGAAATTGGCCTTCGGAAACAATGTGTTATTTGAGCCAAATAGATTTAGGAGACCAACACTTCTTTCTCTGTTGGCTTATTTTGGCCACACGATGTTTGTTTACATGAGTCCGGTACATATGCCCCAGTGTATGTTTCGAGTGACTTATCTTGTCTAATGAACTTATACTGATTTATCTGTACCTTGAAAATCGTTTATTATATACATTATACATGTTATATGTATAAATTACTGACATTTTTAATGTTTTTTAAAAAGTATATATCTATTCTCCTTTCTATGACAGAAAACGTGCTGCCTATTTGATTTTAACGCGTTTTATACCTCTTGGTTGGTTATTAAATATTTAATAGATTATGGTAAGAATAATGTTCAAACATCGTTAACAACGTTAAGTGAATCGTGACGTAAATTGGGATATATGTCCTACACGAAATTTACGCTGTCCCTTGATTAAATTTTCTCAGTTGAGAAAATTCTAAAGTCGTTTTATGGTCCGCGAGTTTTCACTTTTAACTCAGATGAGTAAATAAATAACTTTTGAGAATAAAATTTGTTTCAGAATTTTCCTTGCTTATGGTCTTGGGTCCAGATATCGAAAAGTAGAAATCAACCCTGCTGACCGACAACCAAAACTATCTTTAGTCAAAAGTCAAATGAAAATCGTCAACCAATTTCGCAATCAGTACAACATTCTACCAGTACTTGAACCATAACAGATAATAAAACTGGGTAACGACAAACAAGGCTATTATATTGACCATAATGTTTATGCAAATGAAAGGGGAAATATGAAACAATTTTATAACGGAGCTGGGAATTGTGTAATATTTGTACAGGATGAAATAATGTAATCAATTTACAACTACAAACAAAAACCCTCTTTAGGACAACGAAAAAATATATTCATTACAATGATAAGCTACGCAAGCCAAATAAAAATGATTTCATATGACAGCAATGTAAACATAAGGAACAAACTTGACATTAAATAATGTTTGGACAATCGAGTCAAGAGACACTCGATGTAATTTATTGTAAAAGTGATAAAACATTTAGTACAAATATTGAATAAAACTACATGTGAGTGTGTTGTCGATATTGATCACACAAAACATATCAAAATCCACATAAACCATATGCTTTAATCCCCAAACTGTAATGAAGCAGACGTTATTTCCCTTCTTTGAAGTTTACTGTAAATCACGTGATTTGGCTAAAATTACACATAGAATTCCAAACCCGAACATTTTTACGTTTTGTTACTGTGATTTAATACTGCATAGGACGTCAATTTTATTTTAAGTGACGATTTATTTTACACCATGTTAATAAAAGATACAATGTTTTCATAAATCACATGCATGTGTGTTGTTCTGTTTATGAATGATACCAATGTGATAATAATTAAAGATTGGAGTGGGGACAATCAAAATGAAGATGGTGTTGATGGCAATATTCATGGCTACCTCTCAGGTAAAAGTACGTGGACACGCGCAGTCGTTTTCATCAGAATAGAATATAACATATTTTAGATGAATCCAATCCAATTTATCAGTTGTATTCATGTCTTTGAAATAACCATGCAAAAAAATGCTAAAGCAAGTAATAAGTTCCGTGTCGATTTAAAGAATTCCCCGACGATTCATACCAAAGTCAATTAGTACCCAACGAGATACATATCTCTCATGTGAATTTCATACAAATTACCTGGTCAAATCCCACCCAGTAAATACATGGACAACTTGTACTCATATGTTTCATTTCGAGTACAAAGAGTATGGCTTGGCACTTAGTTGGTCTTGGTTTTAGTAATGGGTACGATTACTCTAGGGTACAAGCTATTCTAATATCTTTAATACCTGGCTCCGAATACTCTTTCAGCACATCTCGTAGACATTTTCGAAGGTGACGGGGAAGTAATTAGCCCCCATGTTTTGTATTGGTTTTCATGTGGGCACACAGGTATCGGTGATTATTGACATTTATATTCTCTTGCCAACGATTAATCGTATTCTAAATTTACTATTTTATGGTATAACATCGATTTGTGATGTGAAATACTTTCTGCACAATTGCACATAAACTACATACTGTGTCTTAAAACTTGAATATTTATGTATAATCACCTCTCTCTCTCTCTCTCTCTCTCTCTCTCTCTCCATTTAATTTGATTTATTAAGTAATGGGAAATTGTGTTACCGTTACAATACCATGCCAATTGTTTCGCTGAAACTGTATGTACTATGAGAAATTCGCAACTGCGTCATGACAGAATTGTTAATTATTTTCTGGTTAACACCATATCATAATTTATACGTATTGGCATAATTGTAGATCAATTCACACAAGTTGAACGGACATTTGCTTGCGAATACAATGTTCTTTATTTAACCACATACACGCATTTGACGGAAATCTCTTAATCGTGTTAATTGGTAGTTTTTATTTCAATACTATAGAAATATATTAGTAGGTAGTAGTAATAGTATCAGTATTAGTCACTGTTGTTATGGTAGCTGTAGTTAAAGTAATGGTAGTTATAAAAATGGTGTTGTGGCAGTAATTGTTGTTGTTGTTGTTGTTGTTATTGTAATGGTAGTAGCAGTATTAATAGTTGTAATCATAGTGTATTTACAGATGTAGTTTTTGTATCGATGACAGCAATTGTTGTAGTAGTGATAGAAGTTAGAATAATAGTAATATTTGTAGTAGTAGTAGTAGTAGTAGTAACAATAGTTGTAACGATAGTCGTCATCGTCGTAGTAGTGGTAACAATAGTAGTAACAGTCACTGTCATGGTCCTCCTCGCCGTCGTAGTAGTAGTAACAATAGCAGTAACAGTCACAGTCGTAGTCGTCGTCGTCGTCGTAGTAGTAGTAGTAACAAAAGCAGTAACAGTCACAGTCGTAGTCGTCGTCGTCGTAGTAGTAGTAGTAGTAACAATAGTAGTAACAGTCACAGTCGTAGTCGTCGTCGTAGTAGTAGTAGTAACAATAGCAGTAACAGTCACAGCCGTAGCCGTCGTCGTAGTAGTAGTAGTAGTAGTAGTAGTAGTAACAATAGTAGTAACAGTCACAGTCGTAGTCGTCGTCGTCGTAGTCGTAGTAGTAGTAGTAGTAGTAACAATAGTAGTAACAGTCACACAGTCGTCGTCGTCGTAGTAGTAGTAGTAGTAGACAGTCACACAGTCGTAGTAGTAGTAGTAGTAGTAGTAGTAGTAGTAGTCACAGTAGTAGTCGTCGTCGTCGTAGTAGTAGTAGTAGTAGTAGTAGTAGTAACAGTAGTAGTCGTAGTAGTAGTAGTAGTAGTAGTAACAATAGCAGTAACAGTCACAGTCGTAGTCGTCGTCGTCGTCGTAGTAGTAGTAGTAGTAGTAGTAGTAGTAGTAGTAGTAGTAGTAACAATAGTAGTAACAGTCACACAGTCGTCGTCGTAGAAGTAGTAGTAGTAGTAGTAGTAGTAACAATAGCAGTAACAGTCACAGTCGTAGTCGTCGTCGTCGTAGTAGAAGTAGTAGCAGTAGTAGTAGTAGTAGTAGTAGTAGTAGTAGTAACAATAGTAGTAACAGTCACACAGTCGTCGTCGTCGTCGTAGTAGTAGTAGTAGTAGTAGTAGTAGTAGTAGTAGTAGTAGTAGTAGAAGTAGTAGTAACAATAGCAGTAACAGTCACAGTCGTAGTCGTCGTAGTAGTAGTAGTAGTAGTAACAATAGCAGTAACAGTCACAGTCGTAGTCGTCGTCGTCGTCGTCGTCGTCGTAGTAGTAGTAGTAGTAGTAGTAACAATAGTAGTAGTAACAATAGTCGTAACAGTCACAGTCGTAGTCGTCGTCGTAGTAGTAGTAGTAGTAGTAGTAGTAGTAGTAGTAGTAGTAGTAGTAGTAGTAGTAGTAATACAATAGTTACAGTGCTCAAGTCGACGTTTCGTAATTAGACGTCGTCGTTGAGTCCAATTTGTAGTAGTAGTAGTAACAATAGCAGTAATACAGTCACAGTCGTAGTCGTCGTCGTAGTAGAAGTAACAAAAGTGAGTAGTAGTAGTAGTAGTAAATGGTAGTAGTAGTAAATAGTCCTTTAGTATAAGTAGTAGAAATACCAGTACTAGTTTAGTATACAATAGTACTAAACGGTCCACACAGTCGTGCGTCCTAGTAGTTAGAAGTTAGTAGTAGTAGTACCAAAGTTAGTAGTAGTACCGTTTCTGTCAATTAGACGTCATCAGTAGTAACAATAGCAGTCACAGTCGTAGTCGTCGTAGGTAGTAGTAGTAACAATAGTAGTTACAGCCACAGTCGTAGTAGTTACAGTCACAGTCGTATTCGTCGTTGTCATCGTCGTAGTAACAATAGTAGTCACAATCGTAATCGTAGTAGTAGTTTAAGTAACAATAGCTTTAACAGTCATGGTCCTCGTCGTTGTCGTAGTAGTAACAATAGAAGTAACAGTCACAGTCGTCGCCGTCGTCGTAGTAGTAGTAGTACCAATAGAAGTAACAGTCACAGTCATATTTTTCGTAGGAGGAGTAGTAATACCAATAGTAGTAACAGTCACAGTCGTCGCCGTCTTAATAGTAGTAGTAGTAACAATAGTAGTAACAGTCACAGTCGTAGTAGTAGTAACAATATTAGTAACAGTCAGAGTCGTAGTCGTAGTCGTTGAAGTAGTAGTAACAATAGTAGTAACAGTCACAGTCGTCGCCGTGGTCGTAGTAGTAGCAGTACCAATAGAAGTAACAGTCACAGTCATATTTGTCGTAGGGGGAGTAGTAGTACCAATGGTAGTAACAGCCACAGTCGTCGCCGTCTTCGTAGTAGTAGTAGTAACAATAGTAGTAACAGTCACAGTCGTAGTCGTCGAAGTAGTAGTAACAATATTAGTAACAGTCACAGTCGTAGTCGTAGTCGTCGAAGTAGTAGTAACAATAGTAGTAACAGTCACAGTCGTAGTCGTCGTCGTCGTAGTAGTAGTAACATAGCAGTAACAGTCACAGTCGTAGTCGTCGTCGTAGTAGTAGTAGTAACAATAGTAGTAACAGTCACAGTCGTAGTCATCGTAGTAGTAGTAACAATAGCAGTCACAGTCGTAGACGTCGTCGTAGTAGTAACATTAGCAGTAACAATCACAGTCGTAGTCGTCGTCGTCGTAGTAGTAGTAGCAGTAACAATGGCAGTAACAGTCACAGTCGTAGTCGTCGCCGTCGTCGTAGTAGTAGTAGTAACAATAGCAGTAACAGTCGCAGTCGTAGTCGTCGTCGTAGTAATAGTAGTAGTAGTAGTAGTAAAAATAGCAGTTACAGTCACAGTTTAGTCGTCGTCGTAGTAGTAGTAGTAACGATAGCAGTAACAGTCACAGTCGTAGTCGCCGTCGTCGTAGTAGTAATATTAATAGTGAAAGTTATCGCAGTAGTAAAATTATTATTATCAGTAGTAGTATTAGCAGTAATAGTAGTAGTAGTTGTAGTAGTAGTAGTAGTATAGTAGTAACAGTACAGTCGTAGTAGTAGTAGTAACAATATTAGTAGCAGTAGTAGTAGTAGTAGTAGTAGTAGTAGTAGTAGTAGTTGATGTTGTTGTTGTTGTTGTTGTTGTTGTTGTTGTTGTTGTTATAGTTTGTTTTTTAATGTTGTTTAACGTCCCACTCAAGAATATTTCACTCATATCGAGATTTCACCAGTATCGGTGAAGGGCTTCAAATTTTGGCCTATGCACGGTCCATTGTCGTCAGTAATGGTTCTTTAAGTAGTAACAATAGCAGTAACGTCGCAGTCAGTCGACTTCGGTTTTTAGTACTGCAGTTACTCAAGTCGTCCGAAGGTACAGTAACGAACAGTGTCACAGTCGGTTACTGTCGATTCGAATTCAGTGACCTCACGATGAAAAGTCGAGCAGCGTAGTATTTGAGCCAGGCCATACTCAGTGTTGTAGTAGAAGTAGTAGTAGTAGTAGTAGTAGTAGTAGTAGTAGTAGTAGCAGTAGTAGTAGTAGTAGTAGTAGTAGTAGTAGTATAGTGGTAGTAGTAGTAGTAGTAGTAGTTGTAACGTACTCAAGAATAGAGATTAGTATCGTGAAGTAGTAGTAGTAGTAGTTGTTCTATTATAATAATTTTGTTGTTGTTGTTGCTTTCGTTCACCTTCACGATGAACAGTCGAGCGCGCTACCGATTGAGCCAGGCCAACTCAGTGGTAGTAGAAGTAGTAGTAGAAGTAGTAGTAGTAGTAGTAGTAGTAGTAATAGTAGTAGTAGTAGTAGTAGTTGCTATTATAATAATGTTGTTGTTGTTGTTGCTTGTCCTTCTCTCCGTAGTGTACTCGACATAGTAAATTTATACCAGAAAGAACTAGGAAAGTTTGATTTAAAGAAATTTTCAAACAATAAGATATTGATATTATATGCTAATGTTGCATCATCCGTACAGATATTTTAAGCTTTAAAGCACGCCGGTTATGTAATGACACACAGCTATTGCGTAATGTTAAATACTAACTCACTGTGAAATAACAACGATTGCACGTGAAGAAATGCATGTATTGTACAATGTTTTGAAATGGTAAGATATTGATCTAGACCAATTCAGAGACAGGGGTAGTTCTGGTCCGGTAGTTAAGCCTTAGCCGTGAAAGAATATAGCATACGCACATACACATGTAACTATAAAAATAGTCCTATGAAATAATACCAGTTTAGAATTGAAAGACGTAGTTTTCTTACTTAGATACAAATGTCTGTCTATTTGAAACCAGGCAAAGTGTTTATATTTAGAAAACAAGTGGGCACCTTTAATAGCTGTACATTCATTGTTTGAATATTATTTGCTTCCATTAATTTTTTTATTTTTCGGTTATTTGGTGACAAGAAGATTATATTATGAGAGACTACCGGTCTTCTGCAAATGGCAAAATCAGAGAAAAATTGGAAAAACCTCGTTATTTAAAGAGCGGTGCTGTAATTACTCGACCATGGAGACCTCTATATCATATGAAAAATTGTATTATCAGTCCGGTATGAACGATCTTGGTCTCCATTTTCAAATTGTGGTATAGCAAATATAAAATTACAAAGCTGCACCATGTATAGATGGAATAATATATGGCAAAGCAATGTCCGAAATATAGACGATACACGACGGACAGACAAGATTTAACTCAATTGTGTTGCTATAATTTGCAAGTGATACATCTATTACTATTTGATATCATAATCGGCGCAGTACCTTTCATTTAAACTAGTTTATATTATGTATTACGCTTATATGATCAAAATTTGTTAAATTCTTAGATCCGTCTCCGACTGTTTATCTGTGATTAAAGATGAGGATTGCCAATATCCATGACTTACAAGAGTACAGGTAGGGTCGCACTAATACTACGTCTCGGCAACATGTAATTCACCAAGAATTATTTATATCACTTCCGATCCCGGAAACTAAAACTATATTTAGATTTTCAATGTTAGGACGTGCTGTATCAACATATAGCGCCTTAAAGATATATGCGTTACAGTTAATGGCACACCAGTACGTACATCTGATTCAAGATGGTGTTTTTATTTCAACTATCATACTATTTTCTTGCTCTACATATAATATATTAATTGCCGGATGTTCTTATACTTTGTTATGAATGGGTTCCATCCTTTGTTAAATCAACCGCAGTGTTATCGACAGAAGTGAGCCCGCCAAAATCATTAAGGAAGCATTTGAATGCAACCACACTATGATATTTTCGTACCTCTTTACAAACACGTCCTGAGATATGGCCATAGAATATATTGTTGTTTACTGATGGCGGTAACGGACGCAGCAGCTTCCGCCAGTATAGGGTTCGGTCTTTAATATCAAAGTTGTGTCCAACCTCCAACCCAGTTATCAATAGAACCCATACCTCCCTCCCCATGTCGCCGTAAACATCGCCCTGGCAGAGGGTGGTGCATAACACAACATCATCCAGGTATATTAAACGATGATTAACAGTTATTGCACACTGTAATCTGCCATATATATATATATATATATATATATATATATATATATATATATATATATATATATATATATATATATATATATATATACATACTTTGGACAGGTCCATCTATATTTCGCCAGGTCGGAATATCCCTGCCCAGACCAGACGATGGAGAAAAGTTGTTGAAATGATATTGAATTCTCGACTCTTAAGTCCAGTTCCCTGGAATTGTTTGTATTGGACGGTCATGTTCTTACCAATAGGGGGAATGTCTATATCCGCCGCACATACCCATGTAAGATTCTAATAGTTCTACGTTTGGCTGTTTGTTTGTTTGAGAAAACCAGGGCATTGAACTTGGTCTGTTTGTCAGCTTTGTAATCTGTCACTGAAAGATCTTCAATGTTATTTTGGAAAATTCTAAGTGTCATTTCCTCGCTATCTTACTGATGCGTATCTAAGGCGGAGTTCCAATGCATGGGTTCTATGTTTGCATAAACTATAATATATGTTTTAATAATGGACCAGTGGGAATGGACTGAACATAATCAAATTCGGGAAAACATCATATTTTATTAAAACGTCGCAAGAGGAGTGTTGGAGATACACAAAGCAACACAACAACGCGATCATTGATTATAAAGAAATCCATAGAGAAAGATTTAAGAGGACCTGGCACAGAGACATAGAGACAGAATCTAAAAGGATTGCAGGACATGGGGATTGATGGAGCGATTGGCCCAGGACTGGTATGCCTGGAAGTGTCTTATTAGCGGCTTCTGTCCTGTCTGACAGGCGAAATGGAAGTAAAGCGAATATGTAATGATTATTTTGTCAATATTTACAGATTCAAGTAAAGGTCACTTTTAGGGGGTGGGTCCTATATATTTCCAAATAACTAAATTATATAATATGGTTCTTTAAAAAATCAACCACGATAACACTTTGACGTCTGATGTCTGCACAGAACTTAATATTTCAAATGATTTCAACACTAATGTATTTATATACATGTATAAATAGACAACAAAAGCCAACGAATTTCTTTGAATTACCACATAAAAGGACCATAATGATTATTCAAAATCAAATTTATCAATCAAAAGTTTGGTCTACATTTCCCTGTTTGAAAGAATGCACGAAAGTAGAAGCAGAGACCAATCCTACAATGATACCAACAGTGCAACACAATTATAACTAACTTTATTGAAGTTGTTCTTTTCTAAACATACGCTTTAACAAAACATTAATCTATTTTCAAACAATGCTATGTTGACTTTACATTTCCTTTCTAATGTTGTTTATATGATGCAATAGGTCATCCTTCCACAACCTTCTTTTTATCGGATGACTTTTAACGATACACAGTTGGTGACAGACGCGTACATTATGTTTCTATAATGTTAACGAAATTCAATGCGTTGGATAATTTTTATTCATATTAAAGACTCCCACGAAAATGCATTATGGACTTGACTGTGGACTCAAGACGGATGTGACCGGTCGACAGGGGATGCTTACTCCTCCATGGCACCTGATCCCACCTCTTGGTTTCCAGAGGTCCGTGTTCGTCCATTTTTGCCGGATTTGTATCTGTGTCCTGGACATCCCTATGATTTATACTTTGGTATCTGAGATGATTTATATTTAAAAAGACCAAATGAAAACAAAATGAATAGAAACAAAAGACGATTTTAATATTTGAAATTCGTTTTTCATTGTTTTGCTCCATCGGTAGAAAAAGACCCGCGAATTTTTTTAAGTGGAAAACATTAGCTGGTCAGAAAATATTGCCATATGTTTTATCCAATGGATGGAACACACCATTTGTCTGAAATAAAGGGAGATAATGATTCTTTCCTAGTCCATTGTGATATTTAGTTTTGTATCTGTACCCTTTAAATGCGAAATACGATACAATACAATTTTTACAAAATTTATATTGAGTTCTAATAAGTATAGAATCTCTAAAGCGCTTCACAGACATGTAAAATATGAATATTTTGAATATACATTTTAAAAAGAATAAACATATATTAACAGTTCACAAATCTTTGAATATTCAAATAAGTTTCTGCTGTAGGTTCATAACTTGCAGGAAAGTAAAACTTCATTATATTACAAAGTAAAAGCTACAGTAAAATGTGTTTAAGGTTCGTTTTAAAACGCTTTAATGACTTAGCATAACGTAAGCTAATTGGTAAACCGTCCCACAGGGTATATGCCGATTTGTCATAATATCTGTCACCGTACGTTTTCGGTTGCGTGCGAGGAACGTCTAAAACGTTTTGGTTTCCGTACGCAAAGTTCTAGACGAACGATATGGAGACAACAGTTCATTCAGGTAAAATGGAAACCACAGATTTTTCGGAAGGCCCCCGTTGCCTTGTCATGTGTTCATGGCAAATGTAGAGGTCCAAAGTTTAGTCGCAGTTGATGTCGTCGTCATAACATAATATTTTGGTAGGAAGAAATCAATATATACGATTTATAGCTACTATTCCAAAATAAGATTTTACTATTTTATGTTAAAGATTACAAAAATCTGTCTTTTTGACATTTTCACTGTATAATTCCTTAATCCACTTTGTGCATGGTTTAACCATACAGGAAGAATACATTAACTAGCAAACACTTAAAATATTTGACCAATACAAAATTAATATCAAACAAAATTTCTGTTGAATTATGACATGAAGAGTTATGCAGTGTGATTGTACGGTTCTAAATAGTTTTAGTTAAAATCACTTATATTGTATATAAAATGGGCCCAAATATGATTTGAACAGTTATGCTATGGCGCTAAGGTTATAAGATAAAAAGTCAAATATGTTTTGTTTAGTTTAATGGAATACAATATGTATTGAGGAAATAAAACATCCAAACCGACCATGGAAAATTTCGAAATGAGATATTTTATAAGAAACGCCAAAAACCAAGGCACAATGCACAAAACACTACAGTCCAGTATATAAACTGACGTGATAGTTATCATACCGACGGAACCGATCCCATGCCATTTATGAAAGTATTTAACAAACAATATTAAACTGAAACTAAAATAGATATAATTAAGTTCAGTTCTTTTAATTTGATTTACTCAATTGATATTTGTTTTGAAACAAATCAATAAAAAGATGAACTTGAAAGATAGAGTGGTGGCTCTACGTGACAGAACTACACATTACCGTATCAAGTAACGTAGATGAAACGACTTTTGAAAATCGGTGATATAGTTTCATTTAAAAACAGATGCCACATGTACTCTTTGTAGTAAAGTGAGACTGGTGCAATCTGGGTATCATGCGGCTATACATACTAACTTGAAGTTTGATTTGTTTGCTTGTTTGTTTGTTTGATTCAAATTTACGTCACACTCACAATTGTCCGGTTATATGGTGGCGGTCAGTTTTTATTGGCGGAGGACAGAACCCGGTTAAGATGTACATGGGAAGAGACGAAAGGCCTCCGCGAGTAAACTTCTCATCAAATAAGCTTAGTTTTCAGCCAGGCTCGAACCTGCGCTGACAAGATATGAGTGACGTCATGGTTTAAAGTATGATGCTCTAACCCGCCGGTTATGGACGTACCTCAATTTCCGCTGTGTAACATAAAATTCAACAAAGGAAAATCTAACTGGCGTACAAAGTAGGTACCGCTGAATGTGTCTACATAATTGCTTGTTTTGATTTACTTTTTTCATTATTTGCAAATATACAAAACCAAGCAGGGAACAGTTTTGTCATTTCCGTAACGGAAACAACACCTCTGCCAGTTCTCTGTTTTAGCCAACAAAAATTAATTGCACGCCCACGCAACTACATATTTTACAATGCAAATCTCAATATCAGTTTCAAGAGAGAATGTAACTTATGTTTTTGTATAACTTAATTACAAAAAGTAAACCAAAACATTACAGTTTCCAAATCGTATATTTAAATTCCATAACATAATCAATCAGCTCCCAAAACAATTTAACTCCCTAACCCCACTATAAAAATCTTAACAAAACTATATAATTACCTAATTACATGACCTCAAAATTAAACTCAAATTATACAATTTTCTTATTGCTAATCTAAAACTACTAACCAATATCTATTAACCAATACAATAGGCCTACAGATCCATAATTCCATCACTAAATACATAGACTAAATGATTTCAATTCCTTAATCCCATAACTGGAAGTCTAAAAACAAAACTATGAAGATCCTTAATCTCATGACTGGAAACCTAATCCAAAATTATACAGATCATAACCCCATGATTAAAAACACTAAATCGAAACATTAAATAATATAAAAAGTCTCAGATACCAAGGTATAAATCACTAGGATGTCCAGGATAAAGGTACAAACACGGACCTCTTGAAATCAAGAGGCGGGATCAGGTGCCATGGAGGAGTAAGCATCCACTGTCGACCGGTCACACTCGCCTTGAGTCCACAGTCAAATTAAAATGAAATAGGTGAGGAACGAATCCTCGACATAATTGGTACAGACGTCTCAACAACCGCAATCGAACAGGTAACTCAACATTTTACTTAGTGAAACAGAGTGGTCGCAAACAATACTATTTTACCCACCGTAAAATTTTCGAAACGTTGACATCAAAGGCGGTTTCCTGTGTCAATAATTTGTGAGTGAGTAGTTTACCCCTGTATATGAAATGTCCATATGTTGAACACGCCCTGCATTATCTGATCATTTGCGAAATATGAACTTCATATGCGGGTGACTGTGGGATATTACTACTTAAATGTGGAAAATTTACGATGGAAAAGCCGAAATCGTCGCGTTTGTCGTATAGCTTAGTTGTTAATTTTTCGTCTGTGTCTATAGTAAGTTAAAGTATGAAGCGTGTGTGCTTGATTCTGTTGTATGACAATTGTGGTTATTAATTGACAAAACGTCGCCGATATATCTCAGTGTCAAATTAAAGGACACCGCTATTTTTTTTTTTATTCAGCAGTTTCTGAATGAAGTCTGCTTTATATGAATAAAGGAACAGGTCAATCAATAAAGGAGCACAATTGGTCCCCATAGGAATGCAAACAGTTTGTTGAAGACCACGTCTCCGAACATTATAAATATATTGTCGATGAGAAATTCCAGCATCTTTTTTTATATCAACTTCAGTGTAATTATGTGTAGAATCAGAGTGGTGTTTGACAAAATAAGTATCATGATAACCAATCACTAGATATTTAAATTTTCGAGTACAACCTTTAGTGAAAAGACAGTTGTCTATGATGCTAAAAAGTCTCTCTTTTAATTTTTTTATGTGGAATTGATGTGTAAAGAGTAGATGTTTTGATACTGTGAATCTGAGAAAAATTGTGTGCCTTCAAATTTTCTAAAAGTTGTTCAGAATTTTTTTAGTATCCACATCTGATTAACACCGCTTCTGGAATAAGCAAATGTACAGTACTGCTGAAATTTCTCCTTAACGGCTGTCAGTATCTTGGTAAGGAATAAATATAAAGGTTTAGTAGAACATTTGCTGGATCCCGTTACGTACCTCTGCTTATATGGGTTTTTGTTAAGTTTAGGTATCCAATATAAATATGGTAGCTCAAAATCAGTATCGGTTATAGGTACATCAAAAGATTGTAATACGGACACGTGATTGTGAAGGAAATCGTATTTTGAAAGTGGGCTACGTGTGTACGTAGGATTACCAGAATTCGTATTAAACCCTGATTCTTCTAATAAACAATTATAGTAATGTGCTTTACAAATAAAAACTATATTATTTAGGCTTTGTCTGCTGGAACCAATACATATTGGTCATGTAATCTATCCAGTTCGGTTACCACTTCACTAAATACAGAGGGATAACGTGTTTTCATTGTTCCTTTAAGTTTCCGAATAAGAGATTTTATTAACCATCGTATAGCTTTTAGACATTCAGAAACAGTGTCTTCGGTTCCACGTCTTCATGTTCTGGCCCAATCTTCAACAGAATTCATAACTAAACTGAAATTCTGTCGACAATTAAGTAAACATTGCAGTCGACAAAACGTTCGGAAACAACTTCACAAATAATGGATACTAGTTACCTCCCCTGTCAGACTGAAAACTAGACTCGCTTGAAAAACTGCGAATTTTACTTTAATATCATTATTTGATTTCTGAAGAGCAACAAATTCAATATATCTATTATGTTCCTAATATGACAATTTCCATTTCACCATACAAGTTTCAACATCAAGATGTTTTCAGCCTCGTAAAACTGAAGGTTCCTCCATTAATGGATACGTCACTAGCAATTCTTGGGAACCTGTGTTTTGTACTTATTTGAATGCCATACATTCTTAAATTGTTTAAATATGGCGACGCTGCCCCAGATATGATATTGCATTTATGAGTCGTTTAATTATTGCTTTACGAGCCGACCTTGCTCAGTCAGTAGCTCTCAACTTTTGATCGTGAGGTCGTGAGTTCGATTCCAGCCGGCGGCAGATTGGTTTCCTGTCCTTCGGACTGAGACAGTAAAAGCGAGGTCCCGTGTAACAGTAGGTGTCGGCATTTGGTGACGTCTCCATATGAGTGAAAGATTCTTGAGTGGGACGTTAAACAACAGTAAACAAACAAACAAACGTATTGCTTTACATTCAAATGTCCATAGTGAGTACACGTTTAAAATGAAGATAAACTAATCCCTAATTGACAACATGAATAAACTTAAACCGTGCAAGATACTGTTACTTCCGTGCAATCTATAATGGTCTTGTTTTGATATATATATATATATATATATCTTGTATATATATTATATATATATATATATATATATATATATATATATATATATATATATATATATATATATATATATATATATTGAAAGAAAGAAAACTTTAGTATAAAGGTTTTGGAATAACCCCAGTAAAACAAAAAGAGAAAAGCTAAATAAGTATATTTCCAGTTATTATTCAAAGTACATATGATTTGTTAAAAGATTCCCAACGTTCTAGGGATGTCCACAAAGAAAATCTATCCTCGAATATTTGCACTGACAAAACAGTCATGAAAACCTTCCTTATGAATATATCTACGTGATAACCGGCACCGAATCACAGAGTGTTTTATTTAGATAAACTCTTGACAGTAATTTTTTGAATCCTTTTATAAATAGCAACAGCATGGATCTATATAATTAGCAGTGTTTAGGTCTTGTTATACACTCTTTGACGTTTATGGACATAGAGGTGTGCCTTAAGATTGGTATAAAATATTTAGCGCTACTTAATTACTATGAAGAGATGTTTGTGGCGGGTTGACACGTAACTGCAGGAAATAATGTGATGCTGACGATACATCCGGAAACTGGGGTGTTACTAAACACAGGACGTGTACTTCTGACACTCCGAATGTCCGTTAATCCTATAATTGTTGTCTCACCGTACCAACAAGAGATCATACCCTCACTGCATTATTCATAGACTATACAAACAAGGATGGACAATGCCGAGATTCAATAGTTTTGAACGCGGTTGATAACATAAACAATTTAAGAATAATATTTCGAATTTGAGGGTATGAAACGGTTTTAAAAGTTTCAAATGATATTGCTAACAACAATTTAGTAATTCATACATAGACTCCGTTTCATTATTGTTAACAAAATCTTAATTCACCAGATTGTTATCTTTAAATTTATCCAATTATGGCAGCGTCAATTTCATTTATGGAGATAAGTCCCCAGGCTTTTAATCTATGTTTCTGTCATATGGAAAGAAAGAAGGCGATGTAGACCAGCATGTTGTCTTAATCTCAGAGAATTTTTATATATATATATATATATATATATACATGTGTGTGTGTGTGTGTGTGTGTGTGTGTGTGTGTGTGTGTGTGTGTGTGTGTGTGTGTGTGTGTGTGTGTGTGTGTGTGTGTGTGTGTGTGTGTGTGTGTGTGTGTGTGTGTGTGTGTGATTTAAAACAAACGTACACAAATGATTTTCAACCGAGAGCTTTACTCGCGTCGTTTAAGAATTCGGATGCTTTCGTCGTCAGGTCGGGTGATATAGTTTTTCGTATATCAATGTAGGGTTTCAGAAATGTACAATTTTTCCTTTAATGGATGTTGTAAACATATTGAAATCGCATTGACTACACAGTAGCCCGTGTATTAAATATACTGTTTCCTGTTTTGCTGCTTTACTCTCATATAAATGTAAAGTCATAGTATTTGTTAAAATGCTCACTTAAGTAAAAATCTAACAAGAAAGGAAGTCGGAAGTCGCGCTCTTTCGATTTGAAGTGTATTTGTTTCAAAATGCTTACATCTACATATGACAAATGACTTTAGTTTAAAGATGGATACACGAAACGGTGCCGACTATCATTTATACATGCGCCATGGTTACTCGTTGTCACTCTATATATCATATTATATATATTCCAACGAGTACCATTTCTCAATATCAATTCACATGAGTTAGTTTTACTCGAAATTCCCTCATTGGAAGTGTCAGCAAAGGGACGTCTGCTATCGTTTGACAACCATTTTTAAAATGAATTCCCTAATCAGTGCCAATAGCGGGAGAAATCTTTTTGCATTAACCCCGTAGGATATATAACGGATATGTATTGAATATATAAATATCTACGTGGTCATAAATATAAATAATGGTTTTCCTACATATTTATAGTCGATAATATACAAACAGGTGGTCACGAAAGCGAGTCATGGTGCTATGTCCTCTACATATTTCATATAAATCCACAATTTGTCAAAACGTTCGTGAAAAGTCTTTTCTAAATCAACTTAGGTAACGTTTTAAAGCATAAGCCATAAGACTACATGAATCTAAAACAATCTGCGTATTTTATTTTCTCAGAAAAGACAAATTTTCTGTTTTCATGATCCAATATTTTAACGGAAAAGGTGATGTAACAATTTTCCATTTTTCGATATTTAAGACGTGACCTTAAACTTTATATGCTAAAAAATTGTTTTACATAGGTAGTCACGAAATCGAAAACATTAGTTTTACACAAGACGATGGGAATATATAAGAAACACATAGCCTGAAACATCATTTAATAAATGCATTAAAGTGAAAATTGTATTGCAATTGCAAAGGAGATGGTTTTATAATAGTTGTTTTGAGCAAATGATTTTTTATGAAATATATAGAGAAAAATAAAACATTTATATATATATATATATATATATATATATATATATATATATATATATATATATATATATATATATATATATATATATATATATATATGTATATATATATATATATATATATATATATATATATACTGATTCCGTGGACTCTCTCTCTCTCTCTCTCTCTGTCTTTGTGTGTGTCTCTGTGTGTCTCTGTGTGTCTGTGTGTGTGTGTCTTTGTGTGTGTCTTAGTGTGTGTGTGTGTGTGAGAGTGCCTGTGTGTGTCTGTATGTCTGTGTGTGTGTGTTAAAAGCCTAGCAACACCCATTCACCGGATGCAGTGCCAAAACATTTCCGCTGTTGTCGTAACATTGACCTTCGCACTAGATAGTTTTTTATTTTTAGAGAGATCTATAAAGCAATGATGCTAGAGTGTTACTAGTAGCACAGTAAAGTTAAACATACTACACAAAGACAAAAAAAAGTTTCTTTTTCATTTTTTCACAATTTGTCTAGAGTAAAGTTAAGGGTTCATTTTCCGGTATACAGGTACTAATATTTACGGAAATTATATGATGGGTGTACCGTAATTGCATCGAGCTAAAACAATATCATTACCGTAACTAAAAACTTAAAGGGACATTAGCTCTCCAAAAATAAATACACAACATTTCATTCCTGACCATTTAGATTGATGTGACATAATAAATACGAAATATACACAAACATGATTATTCTTATATTCATATTTATTTTGTGAAAATAATGGTCAGGTCCAGTTCCGTATGGATATACAAATAGTAAAGTAATACCAATTCATAATTGAACCTCAAGTTCATCAGAACACGACGAATTAGATGTACAATGGCCTTAACATGAAGAATAAGTGCGAATCCCAAACGGGATAGGACCAGGTGCCCGGAAGGCATGCCACACCCGTCGTAAATGTTCCATGGAAACCTTTCAAGTACAATGAACAAGTCAAATTCGGTAAATAGGTTAAGTTTGGTAAAGATGCAGAGACTGTATTAAATACAATTTAAGAAGTTCCATGTCGGTTTACATCTCTTTTTTTGTCATTGTACATCGATCTAAGTTGTAAAAGTTCTATATTCTGGGTGCATTTCTCAATACAGATCAATCATTTGTAATCTTAATTAATGGAAATATCTATTGATATAGAAATATAGAACTTATAATTCTATGAAATAAGATAAAAGAATCTGTGAGCAAGGTACTAATTTTTTCTGATTTGCGTCAACTTGCTGGTATTTTTTAAACCCTAGAAAGCAAACAAAGGTATTTTAATCATTTTTATAATCCGTTAAAACTTGTTTTACAGACATAAATTAGTAATTAAACGTCTATAACATGATATATAGAAATATTTCTTCTATATTTTCGATGTTATATTTACTGAGTGAAATCCATAACATATAGACTTTTTAAAAGATCTGTATGGATTTTATCTCAGTTTCTCGTTTGCATTTTTTACCTTGCTGGCTAGTAGATTTTTCTGATATTTCAACTGAAGCAAAACAGATAAAAAACATTGTTATGTCACAAGAAAATAAATTCCGGAAGGAAAGTGACGTACAGATTTTTGCTATGGTTTAGGTGTCGTACATTTACATCCGTGTTTTCTCGCGGCACTTCACGGACATATCCCTGTATCCCCATTAAGTGGAGAACATAATTCATTTCATTTTTCAAGGACCCATACGGGATTGCCCCGCACAGCGGTGACTCTTGAGTTATTTATTTAACTATAAGTTAAAAATATAGAATTAAACGCTTTTTAGTTATTCATACAGTGTAAAGTCGATGTAAATATGTTCGGTCTCATTCGACAGAACCGATTTCAAATGCCGACGCGGAACTTCGGGAAAGTTCGTACACCAACAATGGAATAAAAAACGTTAAGCCTGACGATTACTTATATACCTGTTTCCTTTTTAATGTTTAACGATTTGTTACGAAACGATTCTAATTAAAATGTGCCAACACTTTCACCAGGTTCCTTAAAGCTTTCTCACTACTATAACAACAATATGCTATCATATTTTGTCTGGCCGTGTCTGCACCTCTCACATTCATCAAGTTACATTGTGATCGCCTACAATTTATGACCACGATTTGAGCGCGAAATTTCGGCGGTTTTGGTATAAAAAGAAAATGGGGATGGACGCCTTCTCTTTCTCTGCAGATATACCAAAGAACCTTGAATTTAAGAGATAAAACCGATGCTTCCTTGACATTCTAACTCATGTATATATAGTTTCTCGAAATAAAAGTCGGAAGCAACAACAAGAGACAATGAAGAAGGTCGGGGAAGACACATAAGCCTTGCGGAAATCTTTGGTGAGACATGGTGCAGATAGGACAACGCACTAGTTTTTTGGGGACTTCTTGATTGGCGAACTCCTGTGAAACTGTTATCTCTTACGTCAGTTATGTATGGATTTTCCCAGACCTATATGATGACAACCTGAATAAATAACACCGAAAGCATTGAAAACAGACGACTAGCAGAATCGTGTTTCCATGTTCACAAACATCAAGGTCTGTCACGTTTTGTTTCCAACGCTCACCTATTCTATATTTTGAAATATAAATTTACATCTGTTAATGAAGACTGATATATGATTTTTCAATCCCTTTTCGCTTATGTTGTGAAAAACATATACTATCGTTTTTCTTTACAGCATAATATATAAGGTATTTTGATCTATTTCTTTTTTAGGGTATTTATTTCATATGATGATATTATTTTGAAGTTGAACACGGTTGGACACAGTCGAGTTATATTTCCAATGAGTTTGAATTTCTTCACCTCACTCTTTTCCTAAACATGTGTGACCAGGTAGGTGTATCTATTTGTATTTGAGACACTCCGATTCCGCTATTCAGTCATTCATATACACGTTTTCAATGTACATCTATTGATAGTTAATCTCAATGGCAGATAAAAAGCGTTTTTTTTTTCTTCCTGAAAACTATCAATTTCATATTTAAAGAGGTTCTCAACGAAAATTACAACTACTAAATAGACTAAATCACAACAATTTGAATAAAAATAACGTGTGTTTATCATGATCTTTATAGACAGAATTATTCTTCCTTATTTGTGCCTCCTCATTAAGCTGTAGAATTCAGTGATCTCCTAGAATGATGCAAAATAATCTTTATCCCCAAATCTGTACGTGCTGAACAAAGGCAATTTCTGGTCATCACTGCTGGTGTGAAGAACATGTGGATGGGTGGGGTCTAATCATTGTTTCCGTTCTTATGTTATTATTCTCAGTCAGACGTAAGCTCTATTTCTTTTTCTCTTCATTCATGGGCTATCTTTGCTGGACCTGTATATAAAAAATCTCAGATACCAAAGTATAAATCAATAGAATGTCCAGGACATAGATACAAATTCAGTAAAACGTATAAAAGCTTATATAACGTATGTATATAATGTAACGTATAGGCATATAGTGTAACGTATACGTTACTGTCATGCTATGGGGAAGGTAATGATCCCGCATTCCTATTATAGTCAGCAACGTGCCATCTCGCATTCTTCACTGAACAATCGAAGGATCATTTCGTACGTCTTGGTTTATTTCAAGTTTCAATACTAAATTGATAATTTCCCCGTCTGTAACAAATAGTGTGTCGTTCTCTTTCAGTCGTTATAATGTATTCCCTTGGTCAGCCTCCTAGAATATGGTTCTACTTAATAGGACAACTTTATGAAATGTTACAAATTCAAAATATGAAATTAATTGATTGATGGAAGAGCCTTCTTTTCATTCCGTTGACTGTTTTGTGTTATAGTAATATAAGAGTAACATGATATGAATACCGTCATTATTTTTTTTTAAGTTTCATATAAAGTGAAGTTAAAATAGCCGTGCAATAATTTCCTTCCTAACAACAGTCGATGCGTGACACAGATTTGCTTTGGTGAGTCGGCCGTCTTGGAAAATATGTTATGAAGGACGCGAAATTATCTCGATTCTTTTTCCTACCTTTACTGCTTGTGCTTGATGTATAATGACAAATACGATCTATATACAATCAAAGAAATCTTATATTCCTATATAATTTTGTGAAAATAAGATGTGTATTAACAAACAGTAAGGTTGAATTAATCAATTGCAAATGAATAATTGCCAAACTTGTTTTCCGAAGCGATTTTCACAAAATATATAGAAATTCAATAGTTGTTATGCCTGTGGATAGCTCATGCTTGTTATTGTATATTAATCTAAGTAGTAAAAAGGAAAGAAAATGTTTTGAAAAAAATACAAACAGTTTATGCCCGTTTAAAAAGTGTAAATGAATAAGAAATAGTAAATTCTAACTCAGAAACTACTATTGAAGTCATGATCAATTTGTGTCAAGGACAATGTGTCTCTTAATAACAAATGAACTTAATTTGATCAACTAAGAGAGAGTGTGCATTGATTGATCCTATTAGATGGTTTTCTGTGAAATCTCGCTCTACATTTCCCACGTAAAAACCATCAAAGGCCGACGATCGGCAATTCGGCTACAAACCTTGATTTTTATAGAGGACCAGTTATTTGAACGAGATATATTTCTATTTATAACTAGTAGTTGTAAAAATATTTTTTAAAAATAGAATTCCAGCGGATTCATTCCTCACTTATTTCATTTGATTTTTAAATGTGGACACACGGTGGGTGTGACCGGTGAACAGGGGAAGCTTACTCATGACACTTGATCCCACTTCTAACTAGTAGTTGTAAAATTAGAAACAGGTGAAGTGAGTATTATAATATCACTGAGAAATAGTTGTAATTGTACTGAGTTGTTGTAGACCAATTTTGCTAAGAAGCAGTAGTATATAGAAATAGTGAAAGTACTGTTAGAGGTACAATATAGGACACATAACAGTAGTGACATTGGTATCATTAGTATCGCTGCTGGTGGTAATACACAGTTGAAAAAATGAGTATTTGTATAGAGTGTATAGTAGCTTAAATTGTCAATTTGACAATTGTCAATTGTGTTTGTTGTAGCGATTACAGCGGATTCATCCCTCATTTGATTTTGAATGCGGACACACGGTGGGTGTGACCGGCCAACAGCGGAAGCTTACTCGTCTATGACACCTGATCCCACTTCTGGATTTCCAGAGGTTAGTGCTGTCCACTGTTCACCAGATTTTGTATGATGGATATTCCTAAGATAAATACTTTGGTATCGGTATCCTGATTTTTATATTTTTATATGTGCAAATATGTATTATGTAACATAACGAATTTCTGTAAACATTGCTGAATCTTGAAAACAGAAAATTTGAATCGTATGAGCAAATGCAGGATGAAACGTAAGAGACAGATATATTGTATTTTATCATAGCAGATTTGGAAATGACCTTCAACGAGTCATTTCAGAAATTTCTGACAGGTCATGCATTAATAAAAGGTACAGTGTGTGTTGATTAAATAGTGACAATTATATCAATGGTTCGATTTATTCATTTTTAAAACAAGAATTCAAATGCTTTTTCTTTCACTTAATTGTTCGACTTGTTTACATTTCTTCGGTATTCAGGTACGAATGTTACCTTTTTTAACATGTTCGTCTGACGTATAAAAAAAAATCCATTTTTCCTTTCTTTCAAATGCGTATTCTATTTAACTACATATATATATATATATGTACACGAGTTCGTGAGATATATCTTATGTTCCTCAGGCGATGATCAGTGAGAACAGTAGGTAAGTGGGTATACATTTCTTTCCGATTTGAATGGATCATTATATTTTATCACGATAACAGGCTTAAATAGATGATAAAGATATCTGTTAATTTACAATACGGAAACGAGCAATTCATGACATACAAATAATGTCAGATCAATCAATGGTTATAAAACGAACGTAATCACAATCACATGGTGTTGTGTATCGATTCTACACTCATACATTAATGGGTCTCAGCTTGTTAGAGGGGCGAGCTATGTCTGTACCAATTGTGACGAGGATACACTCCTAACTTGTTTCATTGGACTTGACTGTGGACTCACGGCGGGTGTGACCGGTCGACAGGGAATGCTTACTCCTCCATGGCAACTGATCCCACCTCTTGGTTTCCAGAGGTCCGTGTTTGTCCATTTTTACCGGATTTGTATCTATGTCCTGGACATTCTATTGATTTATACTTTGGTATCTGAAATTTTTATATGTAAGGTAAAAATGAAAAATACTAATGGATATTCGAAACTCCAAGTACATTAGAATACTACAAAGGACTATATATGATAAGGGTCCAAAACGGCCCCCAAATGGTGGATGGTCATATTTTCATAACAGGTTCTACATATCGCCTAAAGTTGAGATCTAAGTAGTTTGACTTGCTCTCTTGACCCCAAAGGTCATTTCAAGGTCATGTTAAGTCAATGGAACTCCAGTGACTTAATGAACTTTTGTGTTAAGTCTGGTGAAAAATGATTTCAACAAAATCATTTCCACAGATAAATTTTATCTGGTGAAAAATATATGTATATGTAAAATGTATTCCTTTTAAAATATAGTATATAAAAAAAAAATACGAGAAGCAGACTCGAACCCCGGACCCTTGATTTCAAAATCTGACGTGCTAACCATTACGCCACTTATATGCCAAAATTGGTCTAAAATGTTAAACAGTCTGATTTAAGACCCAACAAGAGAATGCAGTCGCTAGTTGTATATCCTTACATTTTGTATTTGTATTGCTTACTTTGGAAAACTAAAAAATGTACTATAGATTATCTCATAGATATATACTCCTATTTTTAAAACAGTGATATTATTTACTTTAAAAATTCAACGTATACACTTGATAAAAGTGTCGGTGATGCCGGAGTTCAGATCATGACAGATGTAACATTCTAAAAATAGATTCTGTGCAGTTGGCCTGTATTCGGAACGCATTAGAACCAAGCAACCAGATCAGGCTAACTGTAAACTGACCTACATGTAGTAGCCAATTCATCATATTGTATATCTACTATGGATAAAAAACACTGATCCAAGGGTACGGTACGGTAGTATACGGCCCGTATTACGGGTTACCAGTTGGTAATGCGTAACCCAAATGGCCAAAGTTAGGCACATTCGATCTCTCAGGGAAGCAAGTTTACCGTAGATTCTACTTTATATTTAGTGAAAAGTTGTCGAGCAGATCTATTGACGGAGAATTCGAAGAATAAAAATAAAACAAAGCATTGTAGCCTGGCACTTTGATTACAGTACTCAGTATTTGCCAGTTAGTATTAAGAATGTGATTGCCGCAGTAATATGGACCCAGCGATAAAAAGAGAAGAAACTACCCATTGTAGCTATTTATAGCCTATGCAACAACAGTGGGGTTTCCTGGTTTGTCAAGTATAGTTTGTTTCTGTTATGTATGGTCCTCGACGAAAATAAATGAACGCCTTCTTTAGACCGTCAAAACAACCGGAAGTAGAATATCCTTAGCAACGACGTAATCCATGGACGTGTTGTTCATATGAAAAGTTGTTTGTTTATATTGAACGCAGCTTTGGACAAAATTTTCCTTCGTACACAAAATAGTTAATGAACATATACAATAGAGTGTGGAATATCTTTCTTGTCCAAGGCTGTGCTCATATTTCATTTTACCCCCAAAGGCTCAAAAATAGAATGAAATAGATAAAAATATGAAAAATATACATATTTTAGTGTCGATTTTAAGACACTTTCCTGACAAGGAAACTTTTGTTTTTAGTGTGTATGTAAAGTGCTAATCTTAAACTTCATAATGTGTACAACCATGTACTTTACAAGAAATACTTAATTTTCATTTCATTGGTGGGTATATAGGCATCTCTATCATATATAGTCCTTTGATATAAGATCGGTCTCAACATGAGGAACAATTGATAATCCAAACGAGATAGCATTAAGTAACCGGAAGGAGTCAGCGTTCCCTGTAAGTATGCTACGACCGTCGCAAACGTTCCATAGAAAGGGAGGGTCAAACTCGGCGATAAGGTCACCAGTTAGTGTTACGTCTAATTGGCTAATATGGTCGTGCCCCAGAAAACTATCTAACATTACATGCTGTGTGGTACCCCTGAAAGTCTGCTCATATACATGTATAAAAACCTGCTTTTTTAAATCTTAGTTTTTTATTTGTCAAACGCAAATTCACAAGCTCTAATTTCATTACAATAAAGAATAGATCTGTTATAGATAGAGATGCATTCATGTTATTCTAGTTAAACCCCGATTAGCTGTAGGCGTATTAAACGATTAAACTCAAATCTATTAGGTGTTACGCATCAAATTCAATCGAACTTGTCTATAAAAGCCACTCAATGGATAAGGCAAAAGTAGCCTTTATAGACAGGTGACCTCTGTAATGTTTTATTCACTATCAAAATGTTAAACACATTATGTTTGAATGACCTTTATCAGCAGTTGTCCTTTATACAGAGGTGATCTTTAATGCAAGTTTTACTGTGCGATGCGATGTTCATATCCTAAGACCTTCGATTAGGTATATATCAAATACAGTAAAATTTGTCTATAAAGGCAACTCAATGGAATATACAAAGTAACCGTTATAGACAGGTGGTCTTTGTAAAGAGGTTTATTCATTATAAAAATATAAAACATTATGTTTGAATGACCTTTATCAGCAGTTGCCCTTTATACAGAGGTGATCTTTAATGTAAGTTTGACTGTAACGTGCAACATATCCTAAGACATTCCCCAAGTGATAAAAACAAACAAAATAAATAAATATGGTGAAAGTCAACATGTGATGAAATATTCAAATCCTTGTGGGGTATAACGGTATATTTTGGAATACTAGCTAATCTCATAAGGAAAAACAAGATGTCAGCTAACTAACATCCCGTAAAACAGCTTTATGTTGACAATAAGTTGTAGAAACAATTTGATCGGAACATCAAAATGTCGAGTGTGTCGTAAAGAAAGTCATAATAATAGTCACACTGACAGACAATCCGGTAATTATGACCGTTAACATTTTGTCTTTTATAGTGTCGAAGTGAATGTCTAGCAAGAAACTTACTGCACTGTACTTTTTATTTACGTTAGAGAAGCGATGAATTATCTATCATTCACTTATTGGTAATTTCCTTAACTCAATACATACGTAGATTTTATATGTCACAAAGATGTTAAGTACCGGATACTGAGGTGTAAGAATAATTATAGATGAAACACCACGCACCAGTTGACCATTATACATTGTAGTCCTATAATACTGTAATACCAGAACATTCAAGTAAACATACGAACATAATGTGTCCACACGGAAGGAATGACATTGTGAGTCACCGCCGCATAGGGAAAGTAAGTGATATACATATAACGGCGAAATTATATGTATACAGGTATATTATCCGGCACTTGACAGGGTGCATGGATTTCTATTCTTGACCAATCAAATCACAGTTAAAATGAGCACTGAAATTTAGGTAAATTGTCGATAAATAGGGCAATTTTTTCAAAGAAAAAAGAATATCCTGTTACGAATTTACTATTAAAAATGTAAAGTCATTAAGAAAAGGTCATGCAGTTCAGAACATTATCACATCAATACAGGAGAAAAAGAATCGTGACACGGATATAATTCCCCAAAAGTCATTCTGTATCCCGATACCCAATACCGCGGGAAGTTGTTTATCAACTTTCTTGACCTTCAGTCATCGTTTTTTCTGTATACAACATATGTAATTAAAATTCTTATTTACTGAAACGTTTCGAATGTTATTTCAAAAACAAAATTTACACTTTTAATTCAATCTATATATATATATATACACATATATATGTATGAATGTATATATATATATATATATATATATATATATATATATATATATATATATATATATATATATATATATATACCTATTGACAGTTATTTTCGTATAAGAAACATTTGAGATAAATGACTTTCAGAAAATAAATCTCCCTGAATGATAATATAGTAGACTAATATAGTAAACTCACACACACACACACACACACACACACACACACACACACACACACACACACACAGATATATATATATATATATATATATATATATATATATATATATATATATATATATATATATATACATGTATATACATTATATTACACTACTAGTACAAATGAAAAATAAATTTTAGCTATTTATCAACTATTGGGGTAAAGGGATCAACAACTGCTATAGAGAAATTAGAGAAATATGATTAACAAAATCAAAGTTATAGTTTTACAGAAGAGACCCAAAAAATGCTCAAGACGATCGTTTCTGTCAATAAGACTTCGTCAGTTGAGATCAAGTGTAATATAAAGTATATTTCTGAAATAAAAAGTGGTATATAATAGTGAAATCATAACTTTGGAACAACATTTACTGACGCAGCATCCCTCTAAATAAGAACTAAGATAAACAAAGTCGTTGTAGTAATATTTATCCACATTCCGGAGGACGTACTCGTCAAGAGCCTCTTCATTGTATTGCTTTTAGTTACTCAAATCTGTAGGGGCATTTATGAATGAACTGCGTTCGCGTATTTCTACACTTGTGTAACTTACGACAAATGTAAATCGTCTATAATCTATACAACCGATGTTTAACATACTAACTGTGTCACAAATGTTTTAAATTGCAGTTTAACAAAAGGTCTGCATTTGAAGTAATCAGACCAGAAAACTAGTGGCATAGTTCACATGAGTATTGCATCATCCCGTTTAAAGTTCGTGCCAAAAACACCTTTTGTAGTTACTACTTTGTAAACACACAAACACAGACGTGAAACATTCCAATTATGTTTTGATTATGACGATTTGGGAGACTAAATAGTTGAATTAAAAACACAAAAGAATAGACGAACTAACCCGACAACTGCTATAACAGCATGTGGAACAGATTGCGCATTGTGTGTGTGGGATATGTTTTTGCTTCAATAACCAAGAATCCATTGCTTATCGACCGTCATCATTCTACCCTAGTGAGCATCAATATTTGAATTTCTTTTGAATAACGCTTCTCCATCAATCAAACACATATATTTATTGTTGTCTGCTACGGTCTGTGGGTAAGAACTTGGTGTAATTAAACATCCTTTTTCTCAAAATGGATTTTGGATCAATGCCTCGTCTTATATTTCGTCTGTTTGCAAATTGAATTGATTCTGATGAAATATTTTATCTTTTAATCCAGCCATCAATTTTGTGTGTAACGTTATGAAAAAATATTCCCACAAGTATTTTGAGAAGAAACCATGTTTTGGATTATTAAAAAGCAGATTGAATATAAAACCCCTATTAATATTAATTACTTTTATGATTTTATAAAATGTGGAATGAATAGGGTATATATATATATATATATATGAAATATGTATATACATGTATATATATATATATATATATATATATATATATATATATATATATATATATATATATATGTGTGTGTGTGTGTGTGTGTGTGTGTGTGTGTGTGTGTGTGTGTGTGTATATATATATATATTTACACTTGTGTATGATGACCTCCTTAGGGACACAAGAAAACCTGTCTTTATAGGGAGGAGGTTTTTATATAGAGGTTAATTTGTACACAAATAGTACTATTGGGGACAACAAAATACGGTCTTTATTATCAGGTGGCCTTTATACATAGGTGGTGGCTAAAGCAGGTTTTACTTTATATATATAGTATATAATTAACTATGAAATATTTGGGGTTTCTGTTTTCAAATTTTGTTTCTTACATTTCAGTTCAATAATAATATTATATAAACCTTTATTTTTAAGCATATAAGTACATTTTAATCCACGTATAATGTTCGTTTATACTACTTCAGTATGAGGTTTGTTTACATGACTTGGCATTTTCGATCCGAACCTTGGAAGAACTACAAACGTGTATTTGTAGTAGACCAAAGGTCGACACAACATTAATCGTGGCAACTTGACAATACGATGTTTTAATTGTTCTTGAAATACGGTTATTCGTTATAACAATAACAACAACAAAAAATGCTTGGGCCTTGCATTTGAGGAATTCCAAGACTTTATCATAATGTCAGTATAGATATGCCTATGTGGAAAATCAATAACTATAACAATAGTAGTAATAATAAATGTAAATACAGCAATATATAACACTAATTTGTTATTGTTAGTGGTAGTGGTGGTAGGTGTAGTAATAATGTATTGGTAGTGAAGATAGAAGTAGTAGTAGTGCTACCTTCACTAATATCCTCATTTCCTGCAATTTTGATAAAACTGCCATTTGATTGGCTAACGTTTCAAGCGCCGCAGCGATCATGAACGTATTTTTAACGTCAGTCGGTTGAATTGATGCATCAGGACAGACACCACCAAATATTTTCCCATAGGCCTCAATGCTAATTTACAAAACTTCAGGTCACTGTCACTCCCATGTTTATTATATCTGGGTCAAATAAGTACCCTGTGGTGAAAGATCAATATTTTTTGATAACAAAATTTGCAATCAAAAGTATAGGTTGCCGTTGCATTTTTACTTCAAATTTTCACTTGTTTACAACTCGTAGTATTCCGCACCAAAGGAAAATATCTATTCTCATATGACCCCTCCCTTTCAATTTTCAACCGTCAACCCTATAATTTCCAAAGTACTACCAATATTCATGTATCTTTTTTATCACCTTTATTTCACTTATTAATGGCAAAACTAATTTTTTCATTTAATGACCAATCAGATCACTGGGCTCATTTTACCCTCCGCACAACTTTGGGTGTCCAAAATGTCTGCGCCCATGTTGTAAACAAAGCTGGTGTTTTTCCATCAAACCGCTTCTTTAGTTTCGATGAGGAGCAGCAGTAACAGAAATCTATTTGAACAATCTTTAAAGGAATTTTTACACTGAACTAAAAAAGTAATTAAATCATGGTTCATTTAACAAAACAATTATTGACTGAGTCTGAGGGCAACAGCTATTTTGTAATTATATATTGCCCGGTCTTCTAGTAATTTGCAATATTAAATTATGCCATTTCATCCCAAAACAGTCACTTTTAGTTGTTTTCGGTGTTGCTCAAGCAACACACCTACTTCCGGAATTTTTCTTCAATGGCGAAAGTTGGTGTCATCAATATGTGAACGACGTAATATAAATGATTCATTAAAATTGCAAGGATAACCATCAATAAAGATGCAATCGCTTAAAGAGATGGCTTACGAATGTCCTTTTTTGCACATCAAAAATAATTTGATTATGTCTGTGCCGTTATCTAGAGGATGATCCTCTTAAAATCAGGAAACAGAAACATTGGACGTGTCAAAGAATGAAGGTCGTTATCTAAAAGAAACGGATACCACTCCTTGTAAACATGACTTACGTGGATATAAATAGATATTAATATATATATATATATATATATATATATATATATATATATATATATATATATATATATATATATATATATAATTCAGAATCAGAAAATTTCGTGGAGTTGAAATTTCATTGCTTTTAAAATAAAACAAATTACCTGACATGAAAGTTCGTTGAAACAAAATCCTGTTAAAGGAACCTATTGCTACTACTAGATGTAATGTAATTTAAGTAAAATATTGCCATGATCTAAATTTCGTAGATATATCGAAAGAACTAAATTAAATCCAGAATTGAATTTTCGGGTTCTTCAATATATAAATATAACTGCTCAGATTATCGAATTCATCTCGAAAGCAAATGGTTTGGATTCAAAGTCGCTGCGATACAAAAATTAAAAAATAAGAGAAGCGAATTTGCCAGGCTGAAGAATCCGGTTTGCTGTATCAAAAACATTGAAATATGCCATCCATGAAAAATATTCAATCTTTACTTGTCCACTATTCAAACTGGATTTCTTGTAACAAAGTACGACATTACAACAGGTTAAGAACATTTTTATTTGTATAAAACATCAAATATTTTAAATGTTGAATACAAACTAAGAAGAATCCATTTTGACAGCATATATGCCCATAAAGTTCTACCTTATAACGACGCATAAGAAGTTCTACCTTTCAACGACCCAGTTTTGAAGATGATTTCATATTTGTGCAGAGATATACAGCATGTATATGTATTCTAGCGCGTAAAACATTTTAAAAGCTCATGTTCTGACCCGCCATTGTTATTAATGCAATCAAAATAGTTACATTTGATTCTGTTCAATTAATAATCATGCTCCGTCATTCAAGCATCATTACCAGAAACAGTCATTTCTTTTTCTATGAAATGGACATCACTCAATGTCATGTATCCTGTAGGCCAACTCTACTTACAAACTGACAAATATTAATGGTAGTTTTAGAACCCCTGATGAAAAAAGCGTTTTTATGTATTAAAAACTTGCAGGGTTGGCGTAAGTGATAATCAGATGTTTATTATTTTTTACTTCTACCCACCACTCACAAAACTCGTAAATCTAAAATCGAATTAACTCTGATATTTTATCGGGGTTTTTTTTCTTCATTTGTAAAAAAATTAAGATCATTATATCATTGACTTTCGTTTTCTATGCATTCTCTTTGAAACGCTATTGGTGCTTTGACATCACTATATCACATTTTTTTATAGATCAGATTTTTTCTTTTCTGACAAATCTGTCTTTACACAGTAAAACACATATTAACGTGAAATATTATCGATTAAAAATATATCTTTGTAATATATATATATATATATATATATATATATATATATATATATATATATATATATATATATATATATATATATATATATATATATATATATATATATTCTGGTCTTTTCCGGAGATGAAAACATGATTAAGTACACAGAACGTGTCAGAATTATACTTGTAACTCTGTATTTCTGCAATACATTTTACGAAGACCAGGCATGGCGATGGATGTTTCGACATTCGAGTTATAATTGAACCAACAAGACATGTTTTATAGATGTCGCAAATGGTAGTTTCTCGTGAATCCACCGGTTACAACGCACTTGCCTCTCACGTGTATTTGTTCAAGGCTTCATGGTATACTTGATTGGCATATTTCGAACTTTCCACAATTCAATCGAACACAATGGAACCGGATAATGTTCATTCAAGATGGATTTCGCTTCCGTTTAAGAATGTATTTGTTGTATTTCTGTGCTTTTTAACTCGAGTCACAACCATCGAACACGTAACTACACAAAGTAGTATGTCAATAAATCTAAAAATCAAGTTTATAAAGTAGCCAGTGAACTTTACTAGTGCTTAGTATTATTCCAATTGAACATTTTACTGCTAATTATATATATATATATATATATATATATATATATATATATATATATATATATATATATATATATATATATATTTATATATATATATATATATATATATATATATATATATATATATACACATGTTTGTGTGTGGGGTAATGTATTTATATTTGTGCGGGTGTGTGTGTTACAAAAATCTATCGACTACGGTAAACTTTTCGCCGTAATCTCCTTCACCGCTAATTTGGATTCTGTCTGCATCAGTCAGTTCTATTTAGACAAATGCTGCATTCTATTGATTTTGGGGCATAGAGAACCGTCGTATCATTGCTACCCAGTTGTTAGATTAAATATAGGGCTAATACTGTGCTTATCACACATCCCGTTTACCGATGAAACTCTGGTGTGACCGTCGAATCAAACAAGGAAGTTAACATGATTACATGCTGTAATTCCCATGGCTATCACTGTTTTATGGAAATATCTCAGCCATCAAAAATTATTCAAAGACGTATCCCATGTTACGTATCAAATCGTAACGTAAACAATAAAAAAATATTCACTCAATCCAATTAAACTTAATTATCACTTTGAAAGGTAGTTGCTTAACTTGCTTCAATTTATCTACAGAATCACGAGGGAAATGTCATTACAATTGAATAATTGCTACTTTATGACGTCACTGAAATAGGATTAAAAGTGGTTTATAATTACATTAATTCAACATATAAACTCTCTCTGACTCCTGTACTCTGTTGTATTGTACTGTTTATTTCGAAATAATTATATTCGATAATTGCGAATACAGTATGCACTAACGCTTCAGTCATTTTTTATAAACAGGACGCAGAGTGAACCAGTACTTATCGTCACACAGTGATAGAAATAGTATAGGGAAATAGTGTTGAATATTCACCAATGGGAATAGTTTCCAATGTCCTTACAAATGATTTCATTCATCTATAAAAATCCTATCCCAAGGTCTCGTCTTTGAATCGGGAACTATACTTCTCCAGAAAATACTATAGAAGAGCAGGTCTCAAGAGATAGCGCAGTGCTAGATTTAGTACAATATGTGTCAAACACTTGCTTAAAACCTGAAAAAATAAATTACATTTTACTACTTCCAACAATTTAATTACTGATCTATGCTGGGCGAATAGCAATCCATTTAGTGGATTGGTTGTGGTCACGAAAACGCCCAGTAAATACTTATCTCTTGAAATTCTGCAGGTGGGGTCAGGTGATATAAAAAAGTAAGCATCCCTTCCGAACTCCAGGTGTCCATAGATAAATTAAAACGATTGAGTTAAACCTCCCCTTGTCACAATTGGATGATACAATTCAACAACTACTAAATTGAATCTAAAAATCAGATATTTAAAGTGTCATACAGTATACTGTTTGGTGGCTATCAAAACTCTTTATACCGACTTCATGGGACACCTATAACCTTCATTTTGAATTTGATTTGAATTCAAATTCAAGTAATGTTCAATCAGTAGTCCATGAATTATTTACCTTTCCATTACATGTGTTCCTTCGCCTAGCCCTTACACTGCAACTGGTATGACATCTAGCACCTAATTGATGCATGGTCGCATATATAAACCATACACAATACGGTGGCCATATGTCTATCCCTCAATTTACAACTGATATTACATATAACTAGTAATCTTTTATACATTGTCCCACCTTTGAACCCAACAGTCTGACGCCTAACTCCAACTGTTACTCTAGTCTTATGTTTACTGTTACACTAGTCTTATGTTTAACCCTTGCGGGACACATTATCTCCCGTGAAATCACTCGTTGATACCCGATTTTAGTCTAACTCCTGCATTACACTTGGTTTTTAATATGTTAAGCCCATGCATGACATATTATTTCACGTGGAACCACTGGGTGATACCCGATTTTAGTCTAACCCCTCCATAACACTTGGTTTTACGTTTAACCCCTGCATTACATGTTATTTCACGTGGAACTACTGGTTGATACCCGATTTTAGTCTACCCTCTCCATTATACTTGTCTTACGCCTGCTTGACATGTTATCTCACGTGAAATCATTCAATGATACCCGATCGGACATCGAGCCCCACCATTACAATTGCTCTTACGTCTAACCCCTGTATGACACCTTATCTTATGCCAAACCACTTGATGATATCCGGTGTGATATCTAGCCCTCCATTAGACTTTATTTTACATCTAACCTGCATTACATCCTATCTTATGTCGAACCACTCGATGGTACATGATCTAACCTCATACCTTTTCGTGAGACCTGGTCCCACATCTGGTTTTTAGTGTATTCATCAACATGGAATTACTCGTTATTTTAAAAGGACATTAGCTGTGTCTTTTTTCAAAATTTTATTTTTTCCTCTTTTTACGCCGGCATGAAAATTCTTAAATTCCTATATATTTTGTGAAATTGCTTGAGAAACACATTAGCACTTTTTCAATTGCAATTGATAAAGTAATCCTTAATATTTGTATATGAATTCCACGTTGAACCTGACATTTTCTTCACAAGATATAAAGGAATATAAGACTTTTTATGCCCTCTACACCTCTTATTTGTTATTGTACATCAAGTACAATTGTGGGTGGCCGGCCGGGGGGCCCCCCCCGCCCCCCCCCCCCCCCCCCCCCCCCCCCCCCCCCCCCCCCGGCCCCCCCCCCCCCACCCCCCCCCCCCCCCTGTAGTAAAAATAGAAAACAATCGAAATCATTTATTTTGGTAAATAGAGCTAATGCCCTTTTAAAATTTATATATTTGAATCCATTCTTTTTAAGCTGTGAAAGTCATTCCTCAATATATCATATGAATTTGTGTTTAAAAAATTCGGTGATCATCAACTATTATATTTCAGTTCGAATATTCTAAAGTATCAATGTCAATCACTTCAATTACGAAAGAGAATTACTTCCAGGTTTTAAAAAATCATCTCGAAATTCCCAGTTATTGTCTCGAAATTATAAGGTAATATCCTAAAATTTAGAGCTATTTTCTCCATATTTGGGGTTATTATCTATACGGACTCCTTAACGAAGTGTTTATTTCTGCTTTTGATTATGTAATGCACTTCAAACACCTAAACAAAGTCAATTGCACGTTTTCTGTCAATATTGAAAATAGCGTTATAATTTAGTAACGCTTGCGGTGGTCTTAGTGGTAGAGCATTGAACCGGCAAGTAAAACGCTCCGGGTTCGATTCCCGTTATCTAGTCATAAAATGGTTGTGACTGCCCCATCGCCATGTGCTCGGCATTTCGGACGAGACATGAAAAACCGAGGTACTGTACCATGGTAAAATACACCCGCATTGCATTGTCGTCAGTCCATAGCAAAGGACAAAATATCTGGCACTTCACATAATGCTGGTGACATATCATTGAAAGGAAACATTGTTGGCAGTTTGTAAAACTGCAATTATAAAGGAAACAAATCAAATCTGTAGTTACTCTCAACCCCGATTTAAAAATCCTTGGAAGTGTCATGAGGGACGAAAACGCGAAAATTACTATCAGTGAAAATGTGTGATTTCAAGGAACTATTTTCATATACCTTACAGAACTGTAACAAACTTGCTATCAAACTTTACTTCGATATACCTTCTTTTTTCAGTTTTTAAATTATGCTACTCTTCCAAGCTGATTTGAAGGTCATATACCAATAACCAACCCACGTTCATCAAACAGCGATAAACCAAATTACTGAGATTTGTTTCATGTTAATTAAAGAAAATGTGTATGAAATGAAATTACGGAATAAACTGGTACATTTAATTAGAGTCCCATAAAGCTAATAGCTTCCTTAGCACCAAGAGGAGTACCGATATCAGAACTGAATTATACAATAAGATGATTACTTCCCGGGAATCAATATCTGTTGTCCATTTTCTTTATTTACTCTTTAGTTTGTGAATAAGCAATAAACTAAAAGATAGTTAATTGTCGACCATCTAACAGTGTTTTACCTGTAGAAACCGGGGCGATTGATATAGAATGATGAAATAGAATAGTATGTCAGTGATATTGAGGTCATTATTACGTAGCAATAATCAATGTTTAAGTTAGTGTGAAGTGCACTTCACAAAACAGATGGTTGTGAATGAGATCACACGAGTTTTATTTAAAACGTGTCGGGGAAAATTCGTTTGGCGATCGATACAAGGTGCACTAGATATTGATACAGACAATTTAGACTAGATATTGATATAAGGAAATGTGCACTAGACATTGATACAGAAAATATACACTGGATATTGATATAGAAAATCTGCACTAGATATTGATACAGACAATGTGAAGTAGATATCGATACAGACAACTTGCACTAGATATTGATATAAGGAAATGTGCACTAGACATTGATACAGAAAATATACACTGGATATTGATACAGAAAATCTGCACTAGATATTGATACAGACAATATGAACTAGATATCGATACAGACAATGTGAACTAGATGTTTACACAGATAATATACACTATATATTAATACATAAAATGTGCACTAGATATCGATACAGATAATGAGCACAAGATTTGATACAGATTATGTACACTAGATATTGATACAGATTATATGGACTAAATATTGATACATAAAATGTGCACTAGATGTCGATACCGACAATGTGTACTATATATTAATAAAGATAGTGTGAACTAGATATTGATGCAGATAATGTGAACTACACATTGATACAGAGAATGTGGGCATGATGTTGATACAGATAATGTAACTAGATATAGATATAGAGCATGCACATTAGATCTTGATACAGAACATGTGCACTTGGTATTGATACCGATATTGTGCACTAGAATACATAAAATGTGCACTAGATATTGATACCGATAGTGTGCATAAGATATTGATGATACAAACAATATGCACTAAATATTTGCACTATATATTGATGCCGACAATGAGAACTAGATATTGATACAGATAATGTGAATTAGATACTGACTTAGAGCATGCCCACTAGAGCGTACACAAAAAAATAATTGGTTTAGGTCTCACGGATTTCCCCCGCGACTACGGGAAAATATAGCTGCGATAACAGTCCCGTGCGATTTTTCCAGATCGTACACGGTGAAATGACGCCGTAAGACAGTAGTGTTTTTATTTTATTTTCTTTTTTCTTTTTTTTTTTTTTTACACTTACATTATGTATTGCTACGCCAAAAACGTTACTACTTATAAAGCGAAAAATTATTATATACCGATGTACGCAGGTCATGGAAAGATAACCCGCAAATGAATTTGAACCTGTAAACAAATGTTTCTATCATTCGTGTTGAATTTATTTAAAATACATTGAAATCTTTATTGCACTAGAGCAGATACATACTTCCGCTCGCTTTGTTGAAGTGGAAGCAGGGTGCTTGCTTCCCATCCAGAGTTTTAAATTGGAACGAGGACAGCGGCCCTCCGAATGCAGTGTCGAAAAATATTTGAAGATGTCTAAGTTTCTGACACATATATATATAATCATACTTCAGTAATATAAGTACTGGTACCATTCAAAAGAGTAAAAGTGCAAAAAGTGTTGAAATCACATTGAATAAAATTCTTTCGCTATATGACAAACTTTATGACTTTATAAACATACGTCTTGTAACACTGCGCCTCACATGAATGTGGTGCATTTTCCTGTTTGACTAAGATATAATTGTCCGTAACCTCCAATACACGCGCGCGTGTGCTTTTTATTACTTATACCACATAGATAATTAAACCCAACAGTGTTATTCGTTTTAAATGCTAGAGTAGAGCACAACCTTGTCTGTAAAACGGAAAGCTTCGTTTAGACAGTGTGGAAATAGACCGTGCATTTGGAGTGGTTCTCAAGTTGCTTGTTAAATTTGTTTTAAATGATTTTACGAAAATAATGATAAAATGGCAGTTACCATTTATTCAATGTATGTATATTGATCAACTTGTCTGCACTAAAATTTACTACATGTATTCCATTCGCTATCTGTTGCGCCAGATTCAGGTATATTGACACTTTTGTGTAAATAAATATTTAGCAAACAATTTAATTGAAGAATTTCAAATAGAGTACAACGTCAGAGTGGCATCAGTGTTTATTGTTTACCAAGCAACCATTTGTGCGTTTGCCTAGCAACCATTTATCACACAAGCACGACTTCGTACAGAGTTAGACATGGCAGTAGTTGATATCACGAATGTTTTTTTAAAAACCGGCTTAATTGACGAACATAAACTGGGATGAGTATTGTGTTAAAATGAATTATACACTGGTTCAATTGAATCCATTTACAAATGTAATGTTAGTTCTTAATTTCTTCGTCGAAAACATGAAAATTACGACAATACGCGTAAATAACTTCCTTGATCTTTACATCTTTTATCATCCCTACCGACACCCACAACATCCTGTCAAAGTTGTATCGGCAGGTCCCCAGGGACGTCCATGAATGAATGGAATATTAACGGAAATATATTACGCTGGGACGTTCAGTGCGTTGCTCCATTAGTAGGTAGACTTCTGCACAAATCACCTATAACTGTACTCAGAGAGAGAGAAAGAGAGAGAGAGACTCGCACATATTACGTCTCGTGGTTTTTTTCTCCAATAGGGATAGCAATGACAAAAATAGTCGTTGCAAACATTATATATTTGCTTAAAATCTTTGTGGAATAGGACAAATATATAGAGTATGTTTCTTCTATAAAATTATAAAATGTCTTCTCTACTTATTTCAATGATTTATAACTGATAATTCTACATAGGTTACGTAAAGATGCATTCTAATACACAAAGGCGGTTTTAAATGGCCTGAGACAAACATTTTGGCAAACCCCAAACTAAGGTAAAACGTCATCAGTAATTTTGGAAAAGTACTCTCTCTCTCTCTCTCTCTCTCTCTCTCTCTCTCTCTCTCTCTCTCTCTCTCTCTCTCTCTCTCTCTCTCTCTGTAAGTGTTTCTATGTATATAAGTACATGTGTACCCCACTCGGGCACCTGATCTCATCCAGTTTTGAGTATATGTGTTGTTTTCGATTCTTTGTATTCTAATGGACTTTCGAATGTTTGTTTTTCACCTATTAATATATTTGTTTATCGCATAGACTTAACGGAGGTAGTGTTAAAACTTTGAAATGCAAAATGACAAACCGTCGACCATGTCTATACTCTGGGATAATTGAATTTCTTGATATTCCTTTTATTTTCATGTTTTAAAAAACCGCTGGTGGTGACTTAGTTTTAACATTGATTTAATTACACTTTTATCTTTTGCGAATGATTAAGTACTGCTATCGTATCCATTATGATAATTGAAACTACGGGAAAGGTATATGTTTCCTACGTAAACACAGAACTTGCAAAAGTAAATTGAAACCATAAATAAGAACTGAATTCACCTGGTTAACAATATGTAATAATTAAAACAAAATGCACAAAATGAAGACATCAAAGCAGTGTTCAAGGGTGAATGTCTGTACCAAGTTGTGAATAAACAAAAACTTATGTTTTTACTTAATTTAATTAGTATTTATTATATATTAGTTCGATCAAGGTCGATATTCGAGTAATAGAATGACAACCGTGGTAATAGCTGCTCTAAATCATTTAGTAATCAGTGTAAAATCAAGCGCAATGATTTAAAAAAAATCACTTATGCCAAAGTATAAACCATCAAGTGATCCAAGAGACAGTATACAAATCTGGTGAACATTGGACAAATAAGAACCCCCCCAACCCCACCCACCCCGAAGACTTTGGGGGACCCATAGATGGAACCAGGTGTCACGGAATAGTAAGCATTAACCGTCAACATCCACTGCGAGTCAACAGTCAAACTCAAACAAAAAGAAGTTGGATAAATAATGCATTATTGACGATCTATGTTAAACTGTCTAATCATCCGAATATTTACTTCCTGGATTGATCATTACTGTCTCCCCGGGGGCCTCCGTGGATGATTAGTTAAGACATCGCACTTTGAACCTTATGATGAACCATATAAATGTCGAGCCCCGCTGACATGGAACCTTGGCTGATTTTTGTGAGAAAGTTTGCTAGTGGACTTGTGGTCTGTTCCCGGGTACAATTGTAAGCGGGGTCTCTCCTCCACGACGTAAATGAACGATTGTTGAGTGTCACGTAAAACGCTATTAAAAATACTGTCACCCGAATTTTAGGTCGTGCAAGATGTGTTAAGATTAGTATCGAAAATAAAGCTCAACTTAATTATGATTTTGTTTATCAACATTCACCAAATTTGTCCCGACCCCAACGACGTCTATTGTGTGTTTGTTGTTTATTGGTGTGTGTGTGAGAGAGAGAGAGAGAGAGAGAGAGAGAGAGAGAGAGAGAGAGAGAGAGAGGAGGGGACTGGTGGTTTTTTCCCTGTGTTTTTTTTCAGGATTTTGGTTCTGTTTTCCTGTTTATTCTGTTATTTTAAGTTGATGTTTTTGCGTCTTTATTTATTTATTGTGAGGGTTACAGGAAAAATGACACAAGTAAATGAAATGTCGACAACACAAACGACATAAAGTTCTTATTTGAACATTTTAATGTATCACGTAAAATCTGCGAACTAACTAATAATCAGATCATGCTACTTAAAACAACAAAATAGATGGGTGAGTAATACAAAAACTGAGATTTATTTGTTTTTGAATAGGTCAAAGGTCATTACTTAAAATATATTTGTATTTTTAACGGTTATATCTAACCGCAATTGAGTTATACATGTACATGTGTTATGCAAATAAAAATCAATGCATTCAAGACCCATAATGTAAGCGGTGGTATATATGTGTCTCTGTGTTAAATCGTGAGATACATGTATAAGTTACCCTTTTCTGTGAATGATTTTTCCGCACTATTTTGTGTCACGATAGTTTGAAAATGATAATCATTTTTCACTTTGTTCGGAGATTTTCTCGCCTCAGATAGAACGTGCCCTGTTCTCTCGAGTGCAAATATACGATTTATCATATATCAATGACACCTTGTCCTGTTTTATCGAATATAATATGATTCGTTTATTCATAAAATGTTAAATATAGTTCATACTGCAGGAAAACTTCCGCCATCTTCTCAGCGCTTTAGTATTAAACAGGGGTTAGGTTGAAGGAAACCTTAAAGGCCCATGACCGGCTAATATTGAACTACATGAAATATTGTAAAAAGTTCTCCGATTCACATATTATAAAATTTATAGACATACTGATCAAAACTAGTGCACACATACACTGCAATTAGTCAAAAAAAAATATAAAAAACAACTTGATACAAACATTCCTAATTATCGATCACACGTGTACCGTTCACTGCTGTTACATCGATACGGAAAGCATGTCAAACATGAATACACGTCACATTATGAGAAGTATTTCATTGAAAACTGCAATTATTCATTTTTCTAAATAAAAATATTGTATTTCTATACATATACCTTTGTCACTTTCAAGTTAATCAGATAAAACAAAAGAATGTATTGGTATTCTCTGACCAGTTTGAGACTCCAAGATTGAACAGAAGTGTTATATAAATAGACATGACAGATTGAGTTTGCTTCAGGGGAAATTCAAAGAAAGGTGGCAAATTATTAATTTGTTTTCAGCTTCATTTCCTTCCTCAAAGCATTTAAATGCTCTATTTCTGTTCCTAAACGTACAGCACAATTTCTTTATCGATTCTATCTCTCTTCTTTTTCCGTTTTTTTGTGTGTGTTTTGTTTGTTTTCTACCTGTATGGCAACGTGTTTACGTCTTTGTGGAATGTTGGTAAACACATCTTAATTCGTTCCCATCTCTACTCGTATCCTCTTTGGCTAAGTCATGCCTACAGTTGACTGACTCGTATCCAAAACAATTGGAAGAGCCGTACCCATCGTTTTACTCATTTTTACACAATAAAGTAAGAATTATGGTTACACCGATGACTTAGATCTTAAGCACATAGAAAAACTACCCGGTCTCAATCATTTTTCTACGTAGGAATCATGAAAACACGTTACGCCTTTTCGGTTTGTTCCATTACGTACAGTTTTGTCGGAATAGTTAGTGTTCATATCATGTTACCTCAACAGAATGTCGGGCAAGATCGCTTCCGGTTTCGTAATATTTACATTGACAACATTCAATAATGATATCGTGTCTCAGTTCTTCTCCTGGAATTTAATTGTTGATAGATGTTGGGATCCTTTCTTGTAATGACTACAAATTCCGTTACTTCCTTGCAGGCTGCTTTTCGCATCTGGCATCTGGCACTGTATGGTATCTAAATTCCAGGTCATATATATCATAGGCGTAGGAACCGGGGGGCTAGGGGGGTTAGCCCCCCCCCCACCTTTTTTGCAAAGATAGAGATAGGTGTTGAAAATTGGGGCTAAGCCCCCAGACGTTTCTGGCGTGTGTGTGTGTTTTAAGTTGGTTTAGCCCCCCCCCCCCCCCACTTTCAATTTGCTTCCGACGTCTATGTATATAATATAAAATATTTAACATTCATACTATTATGACAAACGTTAACAGAAAGATTCAACTCCAAAAAGGTCTATTGACCCATAACAGTAGGAAAAATTACCCGTTTTCCAGATAATTTTTTTTTACGATCTAGAAAAGACACAGTAATATTTTTCACCATAGAAAAATGACCCAGAATTTTCTACAATAGAAAAATAACCCAAGTATATTTTCACAATAGAAACGAAATGAATATTCAATCGTTAATAATGACCATGCCGTACAAGTTACATGTGTTGTAGTAGGCAGAAATTGTAGCTATATACATGGCAATTGTGTGGTGTTTGCAAGCAGTGCAATTTCATTTGAAAATTACGTTGTTTTCGATGGCATAAGAAGTTTACAACGAGCAATGACGATCCTACTAATAGTATGTTCATTAAAGGTTCCTCTGAAATAACTACTAATTGACAAGATAATTTTCTCTCCTGTCATATAAACAACTGAAAAATCCGAAATAGTGATTCCTAAATTTGCCATGAACTGTAAACAAACAGTATTGATAGCCCTATCTTCGTAAAACCACGGTCCAGATTCGCTATACTCTTTCCTACGCGTAGTTTTGTGTGCCCGAAATCACTCGTGCGTATTTTTTTATGATTCATGAAGCCTCAGCCAATGCGAGCAAACGGTGCTTGCGCATTCATCAGCTAATCAGATCGAGGCTATTAAACAATATTTCAGAATTGTATTAGATCAACGGACTTCGCGATAACTTCCGTTGCCGATCAAAACTACTCCGATTGTATAAATTGAACACACTTACTCCTTTATAAATATTCATTAGCTACGAGTGATTCCGGGTACATGAAACCCCGGGTAGGCAAGTGCATAGCGATTCCGGACCGTGGTTTTACGACTCAGTGGGGTGCGCATCATATATAAACATCTAAGCACATTCGGGTGTTCAAAATTTCTTTGTTTTCGAAACCAAAATCGCCAAAAGCTTGAAGACTGTAGCGACCCCTTTACCTTATATCCATATAACCTTGCGAGATGTAGTCTCAAATTTTATGTGATAGAGAATAGCGACATTAAATGTACACTGAAAAGAATAATCGTTCTTTCTTGTTATCCTACCTACGAGTATCCAGTGGGGAATATAGAGGGTTTTTTCCCATAAAAACTATCATAACCAAAAATTGAGTAGAATCATCCGCAAGATAATCAAAAGATTAATCCGCCTATCACGTTTTGTGATAAATACCTCTGTCAGCGTAGTACTTTTGAAGCCAATTCATTTCCACAGATAGTTGCATGTCAATTCAATACCAAACGGCATTATGGTAATTACCTTGTTGGTAAATACATGTACACCTTCATAAATAATTCTACAATCAAACAGGCGATGGGCACGACTGAGTCAATCGATGGGCAAGAGTCAGCTAATACATGGGTACAAGTCAACCAATTCACTTAGGTACGAGTTGTGATAAATACGAGATGACAATAACCTATATGTTGAACTTGCCTTGAATAATACGCAACTCCGTTTTTATTTATTGTCGTTACGATTAAAAATCATTTTTTAATTTTCAATCTCAGATTACTAGAAAACAGAGAATCACTCAGAAGCGTAATTAAAGGGAAGATAGTAACTTTATATGAACATTTTGCAAAGCATATTGCCATTTAAAACAAAATTAACAACCTTACTGAGCGTAAATCGCCGGTTATGGGCCTATAAACAAAATTAACAACCTTACTGAGCTGTAATTCGCCGGTCATGGGCCTCTAAAGAATGTTTGCAAGTATCAGAAAATATTGTTAATTTCCTGTAAGTTCGTTGTAACATATATAGAATTTACTGGATCTTGATCACGGACATCGCAAATATTATCTTTATCGTGGTAGATGAAAAGCGATCGGAACGCGATCACATGTCCATGTGACGTCACTTTAACACTTATCTTATCCGCCTCCGCGACGCCATTACATGCCTTCATGTGAATCAAGAGATGTATGAATACAGTGACTATGTTAGACGAAGAGGATAGTGACGTTGCCGAGATGGAACTTCAACCAGCTCATATTCATTCCTATCAGCACAGAACAATGGAAACAGTAGCGACATTTTCGAGTCTGAAACTGATGAAATTGACGTGAAAAAGTGGCGTAAAGCGAGAAGTTAGATGGAACTAGGGGCATTATAAAGAGGATTTACCATACTTCATTTTACATGGTCATATATATATATATATATATGTAGTCTGTAACACACATCCTCTCACTTTGCATCAATGCGCAAAGAACGCCCTTTGAATTCAATTTGAACTGACTGTGTTACTTCTGCCGCAAAAAGTACAAAGATAAGATAAAACACATGCTGACTATAAAAGTACATCATACATTAATTTGATTACTGGTTTTCTGCAACACTTCATCATATTTCACTGAAGAGGTGTGGCCAAGCTTGGTGGTGCAAAAAAAAAAACACCTAAAAGTAAACATCTGGAAAGGTCACCGAATTTCGAACTGAGGGTAACATGCGTTTTCAAGAACAAAATTGTAATATAACCTTTTAACAATAACAAAGTAGGGACCGGGATGACATATAAGTTGTTCTCTATGTCAAAGCGACGTAAGCCTTTATACGTATGATGATGCTGGCCTCCTTAAACTACTTTTGGCTCTGATGATATTTTTACCAAAAGATTTAGTGTAAATTAAACTAGCTTATCGTTTGGTCTCACAGTGAGGTGGTTGCTGGATGCCACTCTTATTGTAAATAAATTAACATTATTATGACGTTGATGTCAAAATCATGCCAAAATTCTAACTTTGATATTTAATCTTTTAACAACTATCGAAATTGACATTTCATTCTAATTATGATAGTATCTTTCATTACATGACACTCAAAGAGAGAAATATCACATGACCATGTAACATTATACATTAGCATGTATTAGAATCATCATCATCATCAGTTATAATAGTAGTAGCATTAATGTTGTTGTTGTTGTTGTTGTTGTTGTACATTCTACACTTGTTACATTCGGAAAACTTCAAAGCTTTTCAATAACATTTCGTTCAGATACGGAAAAATAAGTCGACTTAATGATACCAGATGTTTCACCGTGGTTTGGGATGTATTAAAATGGCAATGTTGATTGCTATACAAAATTAAGCGATACCAAAATGTTAACCGTTAGGAAATCCATAAAACTAAATAACCATATTGAAAATTCGTCAAACGAATCAATATTATGTCCCCTCTGTCATAGGTCCTGCCTAATTCTAATCATGATTAGGACAGAAGGAATTGTATATTAATAATTGTGTACGTAAGTACTAATGAACTTGAACGACTACAGAACAGAGAGCACGCCACCCAAAGTGCATCTCAATATTTGAATGTTTTTAAATTACCATATTTGAAACGGTGTATGTCTCGTCAAAGTAAATATGATGCAGAGTTAGTAGTTACTAACTGAACAGACATTTTGCACAAACAATTTCAGACATTTTCATTTTAAGTAGACCTTCAGCAACGTATCTGTCACTTGCAATCACAAAGCTTTCCAATACGCTTATCCCCTCGTTTCATTTTCTTTTAAGTTATTGCATCAGCAATGTCAAAAGTTATCAATGGAAACTTGAGTAAATAAATGATGAAGTATTTGTAGATTAACAATTCATTATTTATTGAATTAGACATGTTTGAAAATATTATAAAAGATTTCTAAATTTAACGTAGATTAACGACTTTTCCTATGTTAATAATTGGTCAATTACCATAACAATTACAGTGAATGATTCAGCAGTCTAACAGATTTAAAAATTAAAGTTTTTACACAAAACGAAATACTTTGAGATCTTGACACATACCAAAGGCATCTCTTCACCGGATGTCATACATATATAGTCTTACCTGTATTACCTGTCTCCCTAGGGAAATAAAAGGTGATTTCTTAACAACAGAGGTAACCTCTGTATTGAAGGAAGTAAATTTGTCAAGTTAGATTAATATACCGGTATGTCAGTATGCATATATTTCAATATTTTTCTACTGAAACATCAGTAAGTTATATTTTTCATATATCTACATACCGACTTCAAATTTCGAACAGAGCGATTGCATTCAAATTTCATTTCATTTCATTCACAGTGGATCGTCACGTGACCTGAATGTTAACAACTTTACTTTAAATGCTGGCTGAGGTGTCGGTAATTAAGTTTTGATCATGCCGGTAAAAGTCTCATTTCCACTGATTCGAAGGATTTGCTAGTATATGCTGAAATACTTATGAAACAGAACGTGGTCATATGCATGCCTGACAAGGGGCATACATGCCGGCCAGCATACAGATCACGGCATGCATGGTATTTCCCAAATGATTGGTCTAAAATATTATATAAAGTGGCTACAATCAATTGTCATGAACGCATATTACACGTCTTCCTGATGTCGCACTCAACCTTCTGTGATATATTTCTTTGATGATATCTCAGAAACAGCGAGTCACTAACCACATTGTCGCCGTCATTTGCAAGTAGAGAGCAAATTACCTCTGGTAAATTGACCCTCCGCCACCTAGGGGTCGAATATTAATAAACACGAACCAAGTCTGAGAATAAGTATTCCAGATTTTTCATATCATTTGTATCTTTCAAAATGATATAAAAATAAGCCTTCAGTTTATTTAGTATTTGTGGGCAGAAAACAGAACTACATGTACTTCTCATGTCGGACAGCTGTTGAGCTGTTACACTCCCTCAAAGTCTGAGAAGAAGTATTCCAGATTTTTCATATCATTTGTATCTTTCAAAATGATATAAAAATAAGCCTTCAGTTTATTTAGTATTTCTGGGCAGAAAACAGAACTACATGTACTTCTCATGTCGGACAGCTGTTGAGCTGTTACACTCCCTAAAAGTCAGTATATCGAATAAACGGGATCCAGTACAATGCAGTGTCACAAGAAAATGGTATTATATAAATATAAGGATTGTTTTTCATCGTACTGCACAATGAATTTTTGTCATGAGCAAATGCATTCACACACCAATGTCTTACAAAAAGTGAAAAATAATCCTTACAAAAATACATCACAAATTAAAGCTCACGAATTTATAGTGTTCAAGATGTTTTGTAAATTCCCTGCATAAATAATATATAAAGCCCAATCAGGAAAACGTGGATTGAAGGCGTTTTAGGTTTGTATTTTGATTAAAGTCGAACTAACTATGCTTAACTCATCAAGTATTTGCCATAACAGTAAGTTTACTCAAAAATAAAATAATGACTCTAAACGCAACAATTTGTGATCGTGTAACTTTTTGTTTGCGTTCTGACGATTCAGTCCTGAATGGTTATTGATCGTAAGAATACTGTACATCACTATTTTTTCGAGAGATTTTTGTCCGTGTAATTTACCGAATGTTTGTTGTTTTGTGTGTGTAAACATTTGTCCACTTTGTAACTATCCAAGTCTTTTCTACAAATGCTTTAGTATTCACAACAACAGCAAAAAAAACAACAATAATAACAACAACATCGTCATCGTCGTAGTCGTCATCATCATCATCATCATCAGTAAACAGTATAATCATTATTATCATCAGCATCATTATTATCAGTGCTAATGTTATAACTATTAAGATAATTAAAATTCACATAAAACTACTTTCACATGCACGCTTAAGCATTACGTCAGTGCGACAAAAAGCATTCTTCACGTTTTATTCTCGACTTTCTTTCTAAATCTCTCCGACTGTCAAGTTGCTCGGAAACACGACATGATTTTAACCTGGACGTACATGTATATGTCTATTACAAAATCAATATCCCTATGATATGCGTTTATCGTAGGCTATACAATGTAAAAGACTGTAATGCTCATTTTACGCCAAACAAATGTAATCAGCATGTCATATCCAAACCAACATTCAAAATCAGCATCGTTTTCTAAATCTGTGTATCAGTGCTCTATTTAAATGTTTAATTTATTTTGAAAGGTACATAAAATAAGAATTGACACGTGGTTAATAAATACACGTGCATATCCAAACATATATAAATATAGATATATACATTTCGCGTCGTGAAATATGTAACACGTTGAACAGGTAGCAATTTCGACAGGTAACAAAAATATTCGATCAGGATTTAGTTTCATGTTTGTGTCCGATCAATTTCCTATAATATGAGGTTGAAATATGATCACTACCCACTACTACGCTGTCGGCAAAAAGTGATAACTTAGGCTCATTTATAGTAACGGAATACATAGAATCAGTGAGGGTTCTGCCCGAGTGTGACATAACATCTCGAGGGTGGGCAAATATTCATGTCATCCCAAAACAAGGGCAATAATTGTTTTATTATACCGAAAGGCAATAAAACTTAACTAACAAACTGACCTACGTAAGTTCATAACGATTGTAACACATGTGACACAGTGCCTTGGATACTCAACACTATTGATATGTTTTATCGTTCTTTGTGTCGTTTTTTAATCTTAAGCCTCCATCAAGGTTGGCTCCTGCAAATATATTTGACAATGGTGTATCAATGCTGTCAATTCATTAATTTCGACTGTTGTTTCACTCCATTCCAGTCTGCATCGAGTAATTTATGAGTTATAAAACGGACATTTTATGTGCTAGATGTTACACCTAATTACCACAAAGCCTACTAGGAAAAAAAACCGCTCGCGCATCCATTTCTGCGCACGAGAGGGTGACATAAATCGCCATAGAGGGTGACATAAACGTTTCAGGGTGACATGAAGAAATGTTTTAGATCACGTGATACGGTTTTGACTAATCAGAAGTAAAGAGATAATAAAAGGATTTATCAATCCAAAGAAGGGTGATATTTTTTTGACTTATATATCCTTATGTTACCCGAAACTAAACTCAGTAATTGTTTTATTATATTTTTTTCAAAAACTATTTCAAAATTCCGAAACAAAAAACAAATTCTCAGTTCAAATGCAATTCTAACTCCTGCACAGAACGATTTTCAAAATCTTTGGACTGTTTTTTTATTTTCATTAATGTCTAAACTAAGAGCGACAGTCAAATGAGAGCCGGTTTTTCATTGGTTTATGCATTTGATTCATCCAGTCATATACACTTACACAAATCGGAAAAGAATGGAAGCACGAGAGGGCGACATAACAATCCACGGCCCTCTGGACTATCGAATAAATGAAATTAGCGCTTCTACGATCAACATTCGTATTTATCAATACAAATTGTCATAGTTACAACCAATCAGAGGAAGGTAAGTTCGCGAGCCATATAGTAATTACAATTGTCCATTGATCGATGACGTCATTTTGATGTCGGACTGTAGCAATTATCATTTACAGAATTATATTTATAAAACTTTTAATTTATGTAAAGTTTGCGGTCGTAGATTTTTTTTATAAAAATCTTCTTTTACTTTTATCAGATCTTCGTCATTATTTCACATTTTAAAGAAGGGGAAAATTTTGAACTTTCCTTTTTCCGCAACTGAAAACATATTCACTGCAGGGGGTATTTCGGACGTTTGGGTCATTGATTTGTTGTTTATGAACTCTTATTCTTGCATTTAGTTTTTCCGATTGTCCAATTTAATTTTCCCCACATGTCGGACATGTTGCGCAATAACTGATATTTAGCGATTTATAGTTCATGGTGGCATTTGCACGTACTGTTTTGCCAGTTTTATAAATTATTTTTTTCCATTCTTCGATGTAATCACATATTCCGCAATGAGGATATTCTCTCTATGGGATTTATTTCAAATTCCTCTTTCAATAACTGTATTTTTATCTTTAGCAGCCACACATAAACGTCTCTTCCGAGATTCGCCATTCTCAGAGGCGGTTGTCATAACGACGCATTTAATGCGCGGCAGTTTAACCTGTTTGTTTATATTATTTGGAAAAATCAATAAATAAACAAATGTTTCAAAACTTTACAAAGGTATTAGTGAAATTTATTTAGAAGCATTGACTCTATATTTTTTCGGTTCACTACGAAATGACCTGAATGAAAACTGTGCACACTTTTGCGTAATTCGTCTTCATTCAGGTCATTTCTTAGTGAAACTGAAAAATATAGAATCAATGCTTAATTTATGCACCAATTGCCTGGCTCTCATGCACGACGTCCAAACCACTTGGCCATCTACGCATTCATGAATTCATGTTTCGATGTGAGTAGATTTCCGAACATGAGAACTCGGTCGCCGAGATAGATGTGAAAGGTGTTTAATCCTAACGTAAATAACAATCATGGATGGATTACGATGCATGTAATATAGAGAAATACAAGTATATTAAGCACAAGTATCACTACAACATTATCATTTACTATGGACCTTGGATCAGAAATGATACTATCTGCGTAAATAAATCATACATAAAGCTACAAACTCACCATGTCCGGCTGGGGTTCGAACCTCGACTTTATATATATATATGTGTGTGTGTGTGTGTGTGTGTGTGTGTGTGTGTGTGTGTGTGCAATATAATTGAGAATTGTTTACCATTTCTGGAAAAAACATCGCAATATAAATTATAAAGCAATTGGCCATTGAAAAAAATTGTGCTGTTTAATGGATTTTTACCATGAGCAATTGCTTTTATATCCCTATGTTATACCAAAAATGTAAAACATTCCTTATATTATATATTTCTGTGGCCATTGGTTCTGGTCATAACATGATCATGACATGATCTATTGCAATTATATGGACCTGTACAATGTGCTACATATGTAGTCTTGTGTTTCCGATTTCTTTCTGTGATTTTTGTTTGTTTTGTGGTAATGCGTGGCTTTTAAGGTTAAATAAATAGATATAAAATAAATATGTGATATTCTGTTCTTGATTGATTTGTTCATATGTTGAAATTATAGAAAAGACTTGTCAGACAAATACTTAATATACACAAAGGGTTTTTTAAATATCCATGTATTCCTCCGCGAAAAAGTAAAGCGGTTAACACTTGGGTCACGTGAAGACCTACTGCTTGCGTGCATTAAAATATTTATTCAATCGTTTCGTATACTTGCATTGAAGGAAATTACAGTCGGCATGTAAATATTTGTATACGATTTGCCATGAGTTTCCATTCATAGCACATTTATGATACGAATTTGGAATATTTCATTCTGCGGTGCTTTTGGCGTGCAACATTGGAAAGTTCAAAACAAGTATCATAAATGAGACATAAATGAAAATCCGTGACATTCTTTTTACCATATGATGTAGCTTATAAATGACATTTACTGATGAAAATTTTTCAGATGAATGAAGTCTGTGTACGTAGTAAATAAAAGAACACATACCCGCACGTTAGACAATGAAATCGCCACTAGGCTTTATAATACCTATTACATATGAATATTTATCTGATTATATAAATACTGTTATCGCATTACCCACACAAAAATGTCAATATTGCTTTATTATATAAGTTGCTGAAAAGACCACCGTCAATCATGATTAAACGGATTATGCCATACTGCAGTTTGAAACAGATAATACTCAAAGTTACATAATCTGTTTTTTTAAACATCCCCCCCCTTTTACTACTTAGATTACGGAAGCCTATTAGAGTTACTCTGCAAAGAAAAATATATTTATGTCGTTTTAACACGCTAACTTTCTCGCCACGACGTGTTAGTTATATTGTTAAAAGACGACAGTATTTCGTTCAAACGCGTTAGTCATCTTGTTAAAACGCGTTAGCATCTCATATGAAAAATTCCTTCCTCTCAGTTTGAGAATTTGATGGTCATGAACAAAATAATTGTATATCTTCAAAAACTTTCACAGGAAGGAGGACTGAAAATAGGGAAAGAGAAAGTGAGTTCATCTTTTAAAGTATCTCTGTTTCCAAAATAGATTACTTCCGTATTAGATTGATATACAGCAACAGAAACGAGATAGTTTAATGCATAGGCATAAAAAGTCTTAACGTCCAATATATTTTGTGGAAACTGCTTGAAAAACCCCAGGTTTGGCACTTTTTCAAATGCAATTGAATAACTCCACCTTACTATTTGTATAAGAATACCACACTGGGTCTGATCTTATTTTTAAAAATTATATAGGAAAATATGAGTGTTTATGTCTGTGTATAGCTCTTATTTGATATTGTACATCAATGACAAAGTATATTGGAAAGTATTCTTGAGCAACGCCACAGACAGTGACTCCCTTTCACCAATCGTGCTTTTCACCGAACTTGACCTTATCACCAAACTTTACCTTTTCACCGCATTTGACTAGAAAGGTTTCCATGGAACGTTTGCAACGGGTGTGGCATGCCAGCAGAAGACGCTGACTCCTTCCGGACACTTGGTCTTATCCCGTTTGGGATTCGCAATTGTTCTTCATGTTGATACCATTTACACATTTAATTCGTCGTGTTATAATGGACTTGAGTTTTGACTTATAGATTGGTACCTCTTCAATTTTACTTTAATAGGCGCCAACTAGAGGTGTTCTTTTAATATATCTTACAAAAAGACTATCTTCTTAATCTAAAATCTATCCAGTCAAGAATCACATTTCACATTAGTCGTCTATCGTTAGATGAACGTTTTATCACTTGTCTGTTTGCTTGAATGTTGTTTTACGCCTATTTGGCATCGAATTTCCATGTATATTCTGACTGTCATTTGAATGGTGGGGCACAAACCCCGGTTACAATGCACCAAGGTCGGACACTCAAAATCGACACAGGTTCTAACAGTGATCGAACATTTAATTTCTACATGTGAGAGAATTCATGATAAAAAGCAAAATACTCTAACTACTAAACCACGGATACAATTTGTCTCCCATGCTCATAGTGTTATCTTTATAACTAGTGCAAAATGATCAGCCTGTTATCCACATTGGGTGGATAACAAGCTACATGCGCTATGACGTCAAAATGCAATTTTTGACGTAGTACTTCTTTGGCTTCCAGAATGCAGTATATATTTATGTCAAACATGATCTATATAGACATGTAGATCATGCGTTAACCCACCTAGACATATGTTTAAGAAATGGGAGAAAATTAATCAACTCCTACCTTGAGGGTATGACAAAGGAATCTCAATCCCTGGGTAAGATTTTTGAATGACAAACCCGAGGCTTTCTCGCAAGGTAGGGGTAAATTCTATTATTTTTTATCCATAGCAGCGATCGTTAGCACATTGTCATGATAATACATAATACTACATATAATTATAAAGTTACGTTTAACATCCAGCATTATTTAATTTCCGATTAAAAATCAATCACGTGACATTTACAGTCATGATGTAGGTCAATAGAAGTATAAACATTTACCTGTATGTACTTGAAAATGAGACAGCCCAGATTTTGATCCTCAATCGTATATGGAACTCTCTGTCAAGCTTTACCATTGGTGACCTTCAAAAGAAGATTGCGGAAGTGACACACTTCTAGTAGGTCAGATGTTTTAGAAACCATTTAACCTTAAACTTGAGGATATATATATATATATATATATTTATATCTCTAAGCTCATATCTCACAATCAATTGTTTAGACATATTGTTCAAAGGTATTTAACCTTCAAAATTTGTCATTAGTTTATCTTTATCAATGTTTAACTTTTACAGGTGAGATGGATTTAGAATGTCTATAAATTCATGTATACCGAAAAGCAGATAGAAAGAATAGACATATCAATTATAAAAGATCATAAAGTAAACAAAGTTACAATTGACTTATTTACCCCTTAAACCACACAACAAATTTTACAATAATTGTATTTGATGTAATAACTCAATTTCCCTATTTTCTGAATGTGGACTATACTATTAATTGATATTGGTCAGTCTAAATTTGATTTTAGGGGTTGAGTTAAGCCACAATGTGGATTAGCAAGTACCTTACAACTGTAACTCCATAACGATAAGCGCTCCGTTTGCCAGTTTGCCCCGTAACACAGATTTAACACACTGGGACATATTTCTCGATTTGGAATTGCATATACCTGTTACAATCCGAGACGAAAAATGTACATTGAGGAGTATTGTAATATGAATAGTTGCAAAAATTCAAATCTCGTTCTGTTAAATCTATAATTATATATATAGTGAACCCTCTTTACAACGACCATGTTTGTTCCCACGTAGGAATGACGTTATATCGAATTAGTCACTATAATGAATTTGGTGTGGTGGGCATTTCATATTTAGCTCCCTTGAGTATCATTTACGCATATATGTACATGTAATTAATAAACTTACAACAACAAATCTTATTATTTTATTTCATATTATTTTCAACCTTTTAATTGTCATATTTATGCAAGTTAATATTGTAAACATCAATGCACAATTAATTTTTTTCGGTCGCATATCGTAAATCGGTGATGTCGTGAAATGCACGGATCATGTACAAAATGCCCGAATGAAATAGTATATCTCGTAATTCCGAGTTAAATTCATTATTGCTTAAATAATACGCTCAGAGATTGCTGACACAATTCTCTTAAAAATGTGTTTCATAAATAAAGTTTTACTAAAATGTATTGAAGTAATTTAAAGATCCGCCATTGTAACCACATCGGCATGGACATGTAGCGTAATGGAACTTGTCAACTAGATCTATATGTATTTTGTTATTTATCTTTTTTTTAATTTGTATCCAGCTTGTATTTCTCTTTCTGTCGGTTCAGTTCTAACGAAACCTACTGATGATTTATAAACATTAGACCTACTGCCTAATTTACAGGTAGGAATGATTCAAGCGCTAATCGTTGACACCGAGGCCGTTACCTATCAGTGCAGATTAGAGAACAATTGACGGTGTAATTGTTTTGTTGACACAATTATTTTTATCTGTGATTTCAACCGTGAAGAAAATCAAGACTGAAAACAATAACCGGATCAGCAGGTGGGTTCTACTGTCGTAGTAAAGAATTTATTTACATTGAGCTTTGAACATTAGTTCCTGGAATCTAATGTCGGAGTTGGAGTCGGATACCGAATATTCCGTTGTAATGAGTACTTTTTATGTACATGTACGTTTGTTCCCGAGCAATTCTTGTCGGATACCGAATATTCCGTTATAATGAATGTCGTTGTAAAGCGGGTTCACTATATATATATATATATATATATATATATATATATATATATATATATATATATATATATATATATATATATATATATATATATATATATATATGTATATATATATATATATATATATGAAAGATGGGTTTCCAGAATATCAGTACCAGACTAAAAGAAGACCAGGCTTCTTCAATATTATTAAGAATACCAAATTTGGAGTTTTACAAAAGAGGTCAAAACAAATGCTCAAGACGATCGTTTTTGTCAATAAGACGTCATCAGTTAGAGCTCGAATTAATTATAAATGTACATTTCCGAAAGAAAAAGCGGTGTCATACAAGGCCAAATAATAAATCTAAATGTATTGTCAAATCCGTCTAAGAGTACCCACTGTAAAACGAGTACCTTAGCATTAGAGAAGTTTAGATAAATGACGGCATCTGAACGAAATATTACTTTAGTATAAAATAATCGTCTGGATACCGAAATACAAGGTTCTCGGTATATGCATACCCCCCGGGGACTCAAACAGGCCACCAAGTCCGCCGGTTAGTAAGAAGAGAGATCTAGCAAGTTTAGCAAAATTGTCTTAAATGATAGACATAATAAATAGCAATAGTATTGACATTTCCACCTTATTTGTAGAAAACGATTTATAATCGTATCTTTATCATTTTAGATAAGTGGAAGCAATGTACACCCCTTTAAAGACGCGTGCATATTGTATTACATCAAACAAGAATAAAATCACATTTCATTCGCAAAGTAATTTGTGAAACAATTTATACAAATGAAGAAATACGTTTGCTTTGATATAATTTCGTTAAGCCAAGTTAAATAATACAATCTAACATGCAGAACGATAAAGGTTTTACAAATGTAATCAATAAATGTTGAATTGTCCCTAATGCTTTTTATAACTAATCTGAAATTGAGGTTATCAATTTCTCGCAATAATCAGGACCACATGTTGATAAAAATGCTGTACAAGAATCTGAAATCATGATATCGTTTTTATCCTAAATGTCATTTCAATAACAATAGCAAGTATTTCCTGGCGTCCTGCAGTCGGTTTGAGTGAACAAACTCTAGCATCCTAGCATCTGTAACTCCACATTAACTCACTTTATGCATAAAACTATTACTTCTGCCTGTCTGCAGGGGATTTATTACACAGCATTGAGAGAATCATATCTCTGTTTTTCACTTATTTTACAGCGAAGTCCTGATTAGCGTGTTGTATTTCTGTCAGTTCTAATTTATATATTTTCTTGTTTGTGGTTGTTTCATTTGCAAAATTATAACTTTGGTATTATGTTTTATAATATTTACAACTACTGTTTTTGCGACAGGTGGACCAAGGGTATTAAGTCCCTTGGGGGTATTCGTAAACCAAGTGCCCGGTATTTCAATACTAGCTGATCATTCTGTACTTAAGCAATGATAGTTCGTATGAATAGCACTGTTCAAATTGCAAACCATCGACAACTTAATTAGTTATCCTTTTACAATGGTTACTCTTAGACGGATTTCGGTTTACATTTTGGATTAAATTATATCCGTGTATGGTACCACTTTTTTGTTTTGGAATATCACATTTATAATTCGACCTGGGGAGCTCCATGGTCGAGTGGTTAAAGCATTGCACTTTAAATCACAAGGCCTTTCACCTCTGATTCGAATCCCGCTAGTGTCATTTCGAATCAAGTGGTAAAGTTTGCCTGTTTTCTTGCGGAAGGTCGGTGGTCTTTACCCGGGTAACCGGGGTTTCTCCTCCACCTATAAAAACTGGACGCCATCATATGACTGAAAGATTGTTGAGTATGGCGTAAAACAAAAAATCAAAAATCAAATTAAAATAAATTTGCCCTCAAAAAAAAAAAAAAAAAAAAAAAAAAAACATTCACAAGACGATTGTTCGTAGAAACAATCGTCTTGTGAATTTGTTTGTTTGTTGTTTTTTTGTTGTTGTTGTTGATTTTTTTTTATTTATTTATTTTTTTTTTGCCCTGAATTAAATAGGAACTTAAAAAAGACAGTGAATATAATGTTATGATGACTGAATTCCGCACACCTGGTCCGACCCTGTGTGGGTTTCGCACTCGTTTGTTTTGTTGTTGTTGTTGTTGCTGTTTTTTTATTTATTTTTTTTGCCCTTAATTAAATAGGAACTTAAAAAAGACAGTGAATATAATGTTATGATGACTGAATTCCGCACACCTGGTCCGACCCTGTGTGGGTTTCGCACTCGTTCTTCCTGTTGCGACCGCCGTTGTTATATCTAATTTGTCGTATTCTAATGGACTTGGAGTTTCCAATATCCATTGGTATTTCTGATCCACTTCTGATCGTCAAGAGGTCTATGTTTGTTCATTATTCACCAGCTTTTTAAACTGCCTCTTGGACCACCTGACGGTTAATACGTTGTTTATATAGCACAAGTTTTACCGCCTTATTTTACAATTTGCATTATTACTTCGAAAACTAATCACGAAGTCAGTAGATTTAATCGTACACAACAAGTTATTATAGTTTTTTAACCCGGAAATGTTAGATATAAGCTGGGGATATACTAACACATTTTTGTAATCGATTGATATGATGCAGAATTATGAAAATATTAGATATTTAGTATAATTTCACTGCGTTCATATATAAGTACATATGAAATGTTCTCAATGTATGACAATTTTGCATTCCAAGATAGTAATATTCAATCCACATCATAATTAACTTCCTGTATCCCAACATACGTCTTCGTAGAATCACGAGAGGATGTAATTGATGTCTATATTGCAGGATCACATGACAATTTAATACAAGTTTCTTCCCCCTGTTTGATAGAAACTGGAATTAATTTACAATTTCGTAGAGTTATCAAAGGAACACTAGATACAGACTTGGAAATATGATTTATATAACAAGTGTTGAAAAGAATTCAAGAGTTAATTTAATGTTTATGCATATGATATCAAATACATGCCGTGTTTTATACTTTTGCAGTGTAACACAAGTGTAATATGTACATGATAAACCAGAAACCCCATATTTTCTTGACCAGTTCTTATGGAATGTGTTAACACATACACACACACACAAGTGCGTACGCACACTTACAGAGGTATACAAGCACACGGTATATATAACTTTTTCGGTAACCCTAGCATTACAACATAGTATATTTTTTCGAAGTTCAGATATATCATATGATGTCTTTATATAGACCAAATATACAATGGCAGATTCTCACGAAGTATCGTGAATTCAGACGACTTTCTCACGGATCTTACAGATCTATGACCTTGTGAAAAATGCTGTCCTTGGACGCAAAACTACAGTCACGACCAACATTTCCATGTAGTTTTGCATCTAACGAGAAGCTATTTTGAAATGATGAATTAAGTGGTCAGGTTAAAATCCTATTTGGTTACATTTCACACCTAAAGCGTAGTACTTTGAAACGACAAACAGGGTAAAGTTAAACGAAAGGTAAAATTTATCAAGATAAAGTAATAAAGAAGTAATAGGGTGAAAATTTCAATTCCTCACCAGCAAATTTGAAATGAGACATAATGAACTTTCTTCTGGGCCAAAATTACATACGAAACATAAGGAGTTCAAAACGTAAAACCTATCTATAATTCTGCATACAATCCATTGATTGAAACGGACAAAGGTCTTGGTATTGATTACGAAATAACATTTCAAACATCACTTGACATTGACATCAGTTGTGCTCCACTCCACGCGTAGACCATCCCGAACGATCTACGACAACACGAAGGTAAATGGAAAGATATTAATAGATTTTCAAGAGGAAATTGATCATGACTATGATAGTGACATGTATTTCCAGGTACCGAAATTAAAGGATATGCAGAATTTTACACGTTTTCCGAATTATAGCAGTCTGTATAGACCCTTTCACGATAACTGCGGTCCTGTAACTTTGAGGAAATAAATGATACAGATTCTCGGAAAATGACGTCAAGTAACAATCAGTTACTATAACGACGTCTATATTTTTGCGGGTATCTGTATAATTTATTCCCACAAAGTTGCAGGACCGCAGTTATCGTGAAAGGGTCTATATCATAAGATAATCAAACCATCCTTAACTCATCTCGACCCACTTTTGAACCCACCCATTTCAGAGAATGGTAAAATCTACATTTAGAATTCAGTAGTGTATGGTTTCGAATTCAAATTTTGCAATAATTTTACAAGCAATATTATTTTGTTCACCCCTTAACTATGACAGTACACTATACTATCCAATGACTTGGGTGAGTCTAAATTCGACTACAGGAGCTGAAGAGATAAGATGAGAAAAAGGAATGTTCCTACAGAGGATGTCAAATGTTCAACGGAATTATTTTCATCATTTTTCCACAAGAGTGGATACAATTCTGATTTATTTTTATACTTGTTGTAACTACAATCTCATAACCATGTAAAGTGAAACCCACTAATATTGAACTCTGTTACATTGAACTTGAAATGATTTTGAATCCCCGACCAAATATCCTTATTACCATTTACACCGGTCATTTTGAGCACCCTATTTATTTGAAAGAAAAATCCATTTCCTTCGGTTTCAATATATCTGGGTTTGCCAATCAGTATTACATTCGGTATATCAAAATGAAAACGACTGTTTAACCAGCAGATGAGTATCTCAATAACACCCGTATTGTACTATCAGTTATCTTCCTGTTATGGGTTCATCTGCAATGCATTTACAAGGTCATTTGGTTTTACCGCTACATCGCTTTACCCACTAAAACACTGAATACAAAACAACTAGAACTTTTTTCCATTATTTTAATTCACTTTACAGTAATGTTGCAATACATCCTTTGATTCCTTTCTGATTATTAATCATTCATGGATTTATCTTTTTTTCTACTTAAATATTTTTTCCTCTATATAAATCTATTTATTAATTCAAATGTTTACTTATTTCATAAATGATAAAAATGATGATTATAATAGAATTAATGATGAAAGTGATATTGATAATTATTATTATTATTATTATTATTATTATAGAATTTTATACAAATATATTTTTTTTAATAAAGTAACCATTTCTTTATCTATACTATATTTACAATAACTGTCGTCAATTCCATTCTTATTGGTAGTTGTGGTTCATTAAAAGTTAAAACCTTGATTATTTCAAAAGTTTTCTATGATATTGTTATGCAATATGTGTAACAGGGATATTAATTACATATTTAATTCATTTAGTAAAGTTTAGGTCAATAAACTTTAGAATAATTTTACATCGATAAAATAAAAGTTTACATATGGGTCAGGAGAGTACGCACCCGTTTATTCCAAATACGAATATGGATTAAATGAGATAAGTAGTTATTTTTAAAGATTAACATCCTGCAATATTGCACGTAAACACAGCGTACCTTCGATATCACCCTGTCCGATCTCACGTATTCTCTTTACGATTAGTTTCCTTTACGAACACACAATCTGACGCGATTAAACGTTATCAGATAATACTATGGAATTTTGATACAGGTTTTAAGTACGGGCAAAGTCTACGAGTTGAAAGCTGTATCAATAAACCTTGTTATAAAGAAAAGGTTGAAATGAGACAGGAAAAGACAAATTGAAAGGAACGAGATAAACAGTGACTGAGACACGAACTTCCCCTTTTCCTTTCATTGTTAAATTCTAGCACGTGGATTATTACTTATTATATTTAATCATATATCAATGTAAGCTAAAGTAATCATTAGGTTATTTATTGTTACCAAATCAACGTTAAACACCACAGCCACTGCTTTACATGTACTATCACGAGTACACGTGCACTAGCCATACTCTCATCACATATATTTTCTCCTTTAAAAGTAAAACGATCATATTGTAGTTTTATTCAAGCGTTTGAATATAAAAATAATATTTGATAATTTTTCATTTTTTACTTTGTTCTACTTCTTTCTAAAATTGATAATGTTGAAATGTTGACCTAGTTTGCGCAACTTTGCATAAATGATATCATATTAATCTTGATAAAAATATACTGATTGATATATTGTTTAAACTTTTGGGGTGAATCGCCTGACCTATCAGGTAAAAATAATATAAGGATTTTGTTCATTTTCATTGCCTCCGGAAAAAAACACCCTCCTTATGCATAAACGCCATACACGTATGATTACTTTAATTCGCAAGGGAATTTGACTCCACGAGATTTCAAATTAGTAACGATAATTACTAGGGCCAGTGTTAGAATTTATGTAATATTAATCTATGGTTCAAACTTATATATTTTTCAGAATCATTCTATGATATTTTACGGATTTAGATAAAAAAAATATATTGGTCATCTTTTATAGCTAGATAGAATCCCATTTATGGTCACAAAATGTGTTGTGATAAATAAACTTAACTTTTGAATGAACGAGCTGATGCATTTTCTAGCTATGCAAATTATTAGGCTTCTCTATATCCCCGTTCTTCGAACCGCGTTAAGGTCTTGTGTATCTGATTGCCACATGATAATGTTAACTAGGGAGTAATTTTTGTTGAAATTATATATAAATTGCGGATATCAAAGCATAAATTATAACTATGCCAAAATTACGGCCAATAAAGTATCGAACATTATAAAACAGCTCTAGTTGACTCCAACTCAATATTAGCAACTAAAATGAACAATTTAAACAAAATAATTGGAAAATTGAATAGTCAGCAATACCAAGACATCTAAAGATTCTAAATATTAGAATTTAATTCAAAACTAGGTAAATTTTCTTAAAAGAAGGCATTATCGAACAACAGTCGATACAAACCTTCATGACTGCTTAACCGACCTTGAAATAGTCCCGAGGTCAATGAATCATTTTCCTGTGTATTTCTATTTTTGATCCTTCCGTTCTCAGTACACTGTTGCAACCATGAATATTATTTTAAAAAATGATAATAAACAAAATAATTTTAAGTTAGATTTTATCCGTCTTACGTTTGATCAAATATTTAGCTACACTGGATACGATAGCACTGGTATGGAAATAGGTAGACAAGTGAACACCGCAAGTTCAGGTGATTAAACTATTACGTACGGAAAATTACTTATGACACCTTCATGTACAGTAAAACTTGCTTTAGCGACCACCTGGCTTTTTTCTATACCCAATAGTACCATTTCTGTACAAATCAACCTCTATATAAAGACCACCTCCCTATAAAGACCGGTTTTGTTGTGTCTCTATGGGGGTCTTTATATACAAGTTTCACTGAATATGTTTTATTGACTACATAACCTTGGAAAAGTTTCTATGCCTCAATGAATCAGACACAGGATTATATTATATATCAGCTTTCTGTCACTCAACATCTGAATTCCAGTTAGGAAATTCAGCTACAATTTTGCACTTATATTTTCTCTATTAACACAGTCCTAATAATTTTAAAGTCCGCCTTCAAGGTTATGCAACCTCATATGCACTTTTTTATTTTTGATCCGCGAAATCGTAATTCTCTTTTAGCCCACCTGTTCTCGGAATTATAAAGTTAAGTTGTAAAATGTCACGAACTCTCGGTATAGTTTCTTACTTTGGTATTATGTTTATAATATTCTTACACATTCATATTACAATTCTAAAGTTTAACTCCATGAAAGATACTCGATGTGTTAATGTCTGAACAAATAAAACTCGTTTGTTTTGCAATTCATACGCTTAAAATGTAGAGCGTGTAAAATGGATATTTGTTTAATTTCTTCATGAAATATGCTAAATCTAACACACTAATATATTACTAGAATATCATGTAATTTAAAGGGGGAATCATAATCATTTGTGTCCTTACTATAGTAAAATCCATGTAATTTGGCAGGGTGGAGTCTTGTGAACCCTTTTTTTTTTTACCTGAGCACGTTTAAATTTTAGGTAGTAAAGCACAAACTTAAAATGACACTGACTAAAGTAATCTTTCCTACTTGTAACCATACATAAGATAGTATCCAGTCAGGAATAAAACGTCTTTTCCGTACAACTTGTCATAACCGAAAAGTCAGTAGAACCATCCGTATGGTAATCATATGGTTACTCCGTCCGCTATCTTATTTGAGTCGGACAATAATAAACTATGAGACACAACGGTTAATTTGAATATTTCTTGATAAACTTCCAGGTATACACTGCAGAGAGGATGCATTTGAAATCATAAAACAACAATAAAACGCCAAAATATAATTTGAACTTCTAAAACTCAATATGAAAAGTTCAATAACTATTGTGTTGTTATTATTTCAAGTCGGTATCAGTGGTTATGCGTGTAAAGTGGTGATGGAATGGATTGCGGTGCTGAATATCGAAAGATATAATTTGAAACAAAACAAATATAATTAGTATATCATGGCATGCTTAGTAACTAAAAATAAAGCATGCTTTTGGTATAAAATTGTTCAACAAGTATTTAAGAGGTATTTCATATAGTCTAGCGTCAATATTTCGGTAACGAATATGTTTCAATTACTTTTATATGGTATTGTCCGTAAAAAATATTAAAACAGAATGCATTTGAAAGATTTCTATGGTGTCTAAAGGAAGACTGAAACTATATGAATAACCAAGCATGGCCAACCTGTGCTTTACGTCCTTGACAAAATAGTAAATGACATCCCACATCTGTCACCGTCCGTGTACGTGACTTCATAAAGTCGATTTCGAAGTATATAATTCTAAGATCAGATGTGACGTGAATACACTTTGACATTTGTATCTAGGTACTTTTTATTAACTTTTTCACAGTTTCAATTCATTTTATTTCTCCTTAAAATGTGTTGTTTTCACACGAAAAAGGATGACAAGCCCGCCGTTTTATACAAAGCATTAACGTAATATGCCATCACATTGTTACGTGTGGCGCGTATCACGATGTATCCGAGCTGTTATTTCTTTTCAACAATGACTATATTAGTTATCAGATTAAACAAAAATTGACAAAGTACAAAATAAAACACATACCAATGTTAATAAGATATAGTAACTCTAGTACGACCTTTTGTTGCCGATATCGTAGACTCGATTTTCAATAGAATGTTTCACCGTCTGACATATTGAATAACTTGTTTGATAGCGTTTGTACAACTCTCTGTACTGTCCGTATCTGTCTATAAACTCATGTGAAGGTTATACCAGTCAATTGATCTCAATATATATTGAAACTTGTATATAGAGTCTTTATAGTGAGGTGGACTTTATATAGAGGCTGATTTCTACACAAATGTTACTATTGGGGAAAGTAAAAACCAGTCTTTATGACCAGAGGTCTATATACAGAGGTGGTCGCTAAAGCAAGTTTTACTATATATATATATATATATATATATATATATATATATATATATATATATATATATATATATAATATATATATATATATATATATATATATATATAAATATATTTATATATATGTGTGGGGTGTGGGTGTATATATATATAGAGAGAGAGGGAGAGAGAGAGAGAGAAAGAGAGAGAGAGGATGTGTGTGACTAAAATATTCAGATTTGCGATGTTTTGATTGTCTTATACCATTCGTCGGCGTTCCTTATTTGTTGTTCACAACACAAAATACAGCGTTAGGCAAATGTTTTGGTACCAAACAAAATATCACACAAACACAAAATCTTTGAAGAAATCACAGTCGAATATTTTGCTTAAGTTGAATAAAAACTGACGTTACATACTTACCAGACTTAAGTTTAATGCAAAAACTGTAAAAACACTGAATATTTACAAATTTTCGGCACCTTGGCATCTATCCAATGAAAGAAGACAATGTCTAGTTACGTTGCATTACGTTTGTATTTGTTTTTTTTATCATTAGATTTTCAATGAAGCTGTTTATTATGCAGACTTAATACTATGTACACTGCTTTATATATATATATATATATATATATATATATATATATATATATTATATATATATATATATATATATATATATATATATATATTAATAGTAGTAGCAGTAGTGGTGGTGATAGTAGTAGTAGTAGTTATAGTAGTAGTAGTAGTAGTTGTTGTTGTTGTTGTTGTTTGTTGTTGTTGTTGTATTGATAGTAGCATGAAAAGCAAAGTAATGTTAGAAGGATTAGAGTAATCTGATTTGTACTACATGCATTATCACCTTTTTATTTATATCGTTTATAGGTGTTTCCATCGTGAAAATCATATTACACTAGAGTAAGAAGATAGCATAAGGATTAATTAACCATAATACGACAAATATTAGAAAAGTCCAGTCCCAGAGATATGCACGCTGCATTTTCTGAAATGCATATGTTATATATCTTCTGAAAGATACAAATCTACTGAAACTAGAGTCAAATATGTAACAGCCTTATCATCATCATCGTCGTCGTCGTCGTCCTCGTAATTTTCTTCTTGTTAATCTTCAACTTCAACTAATCTTCTTCCTTTCCATGGATGTTCAAAAATAATATTTTAATATAAATACCGCCACACATTATTGTGTTGTTATGGTTGAAAGCGGACACCAAATGCTGCAAAATCTTAATCGCAATCCAATTTTTGCTAATGAATTAGAAAGAATCTGAAAGATACATAGACATTACAATTTGGTCGTCGCATGACCCAAGTGTTAACCACTTTACTTTTTGGCGTAGGGATACATGAATATTTATGATCTATTTGTCGGACAAGTCTTCTCTGAAATTTCAACATATGAACGAATCAATAAAGAATAGAATACCACATATTTATTTCTTATTTATTTCTTTAATCTTAAATGCCATATATTACTACAAAACAAACAAAAATCATCAGAAACACAAAACTATGTCTGTAGAGCACTGTACATATAGATAGATCTAGACCATGTTATGGCCAGAACCACAGGCCACAGAAATGAAAGTTAGCTTCGTAGTTACAATTGCAACTTTGTTGTTGAACAGAAACAAGAGAGTTAGGTTTTGCTACTTTGTCAAGCATCTCTGTAAATAGGTCGCTTTTCCTTCACCGGATAGGGCCTATTCCTGTCAGAAACATTTCATCATTCACATCGACATTACGCATTTCATCTACATCTAATAGTTCTGAGAGGGGGACTTCATAATGTTTAACAAGATCCCCGTATCGACCATAAGACTTCTTAAACGACGACTCCAAGCGTTCAACAACGTAACCTTGTGTAAAAGATATGATCAGCTGATAAATACCGAATTGACCTACAGACCAGATGGATCTATAATAGACCTACACGGGATTTCCATAACGAATGTGTCGATGATTAATTTTTAAACAGGCCTGTTTGTCTATTATTTCACAACATAATCTGCATTTGTCTTATTTCAATTAATTTCAAAGATTTGCTAGTATGCTATATGCTGAAATACATACGAAACGGTCGTCACTGTATTTTCCAGCTGAATGGTAAAAATGTCAAATAAAATTGCTACTTTCGTGAACTTCTTGCTGCACAGAATTGTTTCCATGAGCCATTGCTTTTATATCCCAATGTTTTTCAAAAAGTGAAAACAATCCGTAATTTATTACGTTGAGTTAATCAATTGCAATTGAAAAGTGCCAAACCTGGGTTTCTCAAGCAATATTCACAAAATATATACGAATATAAGAATTTTTATGCCTATGTATATATCTCTTTTTGTTATTGTATATCAATCTAAACAGTAAAAATGGGGTTCAAATTGAAAAAAACACACCTAATGCCCCTTTGATGTCTCATTTTTACAAAAATATCAGGAGTATAAAAATAAAGCATATATCCACTGATCGCATACAAGACTGTAATTCTGTAACTCAAATTGATGTAAAATTATTGCATGCAACTGTGGGGGGCATCTTTAGTATATGTGTATTGGCATTTTATATTCGTAAACTGTTGAATGACAAAACGGCTTAATATTGCTAATTGCTATTTATATCATTAATTTCTCAGATGTCTTGACAATACATGTACTTAGGTTAAGGTAACCCAATGATTAAGTGCCGCTTCATAACAATTTCAGATTAATTTTCGTGTTAGGTTTTCAACACAATATTATTTTTTTTAGATATGTCGACGACGTTTTGTCAATTAATAACGACAATTCTCATACACATGTCAATATATAAAAATTTCAGATACCAAAGTATAAATCAATAGAATGTCCAGGACATAGATACAAATCCGGTAAAAATGGACAAACACGGACCTCTGGAAACCAAGAGGTGGGATCGGGTGCCATGGAGGAGTAAGCATCCCCTGTCGACCGGTCACACCCGCCGTGAGTCCACAGTCAAGTCCAATGAAACAAGTGAGGAGTGTATCCTCGTCACAATTGGTACAGACGTCTCAACAACCGCCAACGAAAAGGCAACTCAACATTTCACTTAGTAAAACAGAGTAGTCGCAAACAACACTATTATACCGACCATAAAATTTGCGGAACGTTGACATTAAACGCGGTTTTCGATATCCCTGTGTCAATAATTTGTCAGTGAGTAGTTTACCTCTGTATATGAAATCTTCATATGTTGTGCACGCCCTGGCATATCGGATCATTTGTGAAATATAAACTCCATATGCGGGTGACTGAGGGATATTACTACTTAAATGTGGAAAATTTACGATGGGAAGCCGAAATCGTCGCTTAGTTGCTAATTTCCCGTCTGTGTTTATATTAAGTAAAATGTCTAAGTATGAAGCGTGTGCGCTTGATTCTGTTGTATCTTTAATGTCTAGTTCGCTGGGATATATCGCATTGACATATGTATGAAAATTGTCATTATTAATTGACAAAACGTCGTCGGTATATCTAAATGTCAAATTAAAGGACACCACTAACTTTTTCTTCTTTTGATTCAGCAGTTTCTGAATGAAGTCTGCTTCGTATGAATAAAGGAACAGGTCGGCCAATAAAGGAGCACAATTGGTTCCCATAGGAATGCCGACAGTTTGTTAACATTTAAATAGTAATATCCCACAGTCACCCACACTGACAAATTATTGACACAGGGATAACATTCCGCAAATTTTACGGTCGGTATAATAGTTATGTTTGCGATTACTCTGTTTCACTAAGTGAAATGTTGAGCTGGCATTTCGTTGGCGGTTGTTGAGACGTCTGTACCTTTTGTGACGAGGATTTGTTCCTTACGTATTTCATTTGGATTTGACTGTGGACTCACGGCGGATGTAACCGGTCGACAGGGAATACCTACTCCTCCATGGCACCTGATCCTAAGACATATTTTATGGTTGTTGTTGTTGTATTGTTGTTTAACGTCCCACTCACGGATGAGAGCCGTCACATGTCAGGGAGACTACACTTCATGTTTCCCTCGCGTGCGTCATATTTCCCTCGCGTGCGTCACGTCTCCATAATGCGCAAACCTTTGCAACTTATTTCACAGTCTTCATCCATTCTGTATTTCGGTATGATAAACAATTTATTACCCTGGTTGTAGGGAGACATGATGATTTGTTTACCCGCGGCAATTCATATTCCCCTCGGGAAATATGACTTTCCTTGGGTAAACAAATCCTCATGTCTCCCTACAACCAGGGCAATAAATGCATATTGATAGAGTGAGTTTAAGTGGTTGAAAGGCAGTGAAAGTGTTTAATGTATCCACTATATAGGTCAATAGTTCAAAAGTTTTTAAAAAGTTTCAGTGACACTGGAGATACAGTACAGAAGATGAACATGGAATTGAGTTTGCTGTCCAGCTCTATCAACAACTTTGGCATGATCTGTGAGGCATCAAGTGATGTATTTCAATCAAAACACAGGGGAGGACGTAATCTTTTTTAGAGCGTAGGCCCTAATATTTTCCTCCAGGCTCCAGTTTTCATTGAGCATATTACGCTCTAAAAAGATTTCCGACCCCTGTGCCAAAACGTGGTTTGTTTACAATTCACAAGCCGTAGACTAGCCTACATGTACAGAACATCGGGTAAATCTAGGGCCTAACGAAACTTAACTGGAAAATGTAATAAATAGAATATTTGACAATTGTATTTGAATAACATGTTTATTACATCTCGTGAGGCAAGTGATTCATATTTACCACTCGTGCTAGACACTCTTGTTAAATATAATTAAATTATCCTGCCTTACGCGATGTAATAAACATGTTATTGAAAAACATTTGGCTGATACAGTAATTTTGACTGGTCTAATACATAATTTTCACTTCCGGTTCTGATCCCGAATGGAAACATTGAGAAAATGATCCCAGGATAAATCAGGAGTAATATGAAATGGACTGTAATCGGTTTCATGAAAATTGAACATTCCGGAATGGGCTTTCTATACATATTTGTATTAAGCAGACGAAAACATAGAAAATTTAAGTCCCTGACAGAGTCTTCGACAGAAATGCTCAAGACGGATGTTATGTGCATTTTGACTCTTGACATTAGGCCTATAGCTTTCCCAGTTTTTGTTTGGCCTAATATAATGGGATATACACAGTCAATGAATTCCAGGTCGGATAAGAGCGAACACCGTAAATTTCAGTCTGTGCGACTCTCCTTTGCGTAGGTCCCATAGATATTTTCTAGCATTTAAAATGATGCAGATCTATCGTGTATAAAACCAACGTTTTCACACAATATTTCATTTCTGGATGTTACTTGCATATGACGCAACCAAAAATGTATTGTTACGTAATAATTATAATGAAATTATTGAATGAGCACGTAGAAGCAGTATAAGAAATATCGTCGAAGGTTATTTTGTTTACTTTAAACCCCTTCATAAATGCTTGCGATTTAATTGGACAATTAACCCTTTCACGTTAACTGCAGTCATGTGACTTTGAGTGGCAAAATGATACAGATTCCCGCAAAATCATAGACGTAGTTATTGTAACTGATTCTTTCTTGACGTAATTTTCCGGGAATCTGTTAGTATCATTTTGCCGCTCAAAGTTACAGGACCGCAGATATCGTGAAATGGTCTATAAGTGTTGAGTATTTTCAACCATCTCTATCATTCCAGGGTGATATTCAACAGGGTGATATTCCTTATACCCTAGTCACACTAGGGGCAGAATGAGCTGGAATGTCGTCGGAATGAGAATTCGTGGTGTTTTCCCGGATATTCGAAGTGCATTCTAAATATTTTGTATGCATTCCAAGTGCATTCCGAATATTATGGTCCATTCTTGTGTCTAGTTTGCTCAGGTTCAAAACTTTCGAGGAACATTCGTAGTGGAGACATATCGAACAACATTTGAAGTGTATTCCAACTGTATCCAGACTACATTCTAAATAGTCTTACGGCATTCTGACATCATTCGAAACATTTTCATCGCATTTGAAGGAGAACCCAAACGGTAGTTCTTCGTATAAAACCGTGTTTTATAGCTGCTGCTGGCTTTTAGTTGTTAATAAACAGTCGCATATATACAACATCACGCCATGCTGAGGGAAAATATTAAAACATCAACTGCTGGCACCGGTCACCAACAATTGTAACGTAAAACAACTATAAAATAAATACAGCAAATACCAGTACATCGATACATGGTATATGGAATTTTTCAGTTCATTTGTAACCCAAGATTTCTTAAGAATGCCATTGACTGGAGTGTTTTGCTTTAGTGCACTACACAGATGTCAAGTGGGAGGCAATGTGAGAACGAGTTTTTGTCATTAAAATTTGGCAAGGAATATTATAAATAGATATGCGCATACTTGTTATATATTTGGAAAACTGAACCGATTTGATCGACGCATTGTATGTAAATTAACAAGGGAAACATTGAAATCTTACCATTAGGAAATACCAAACATTGCGTTTACCTAATTATATGTCATATACAGAAATAGTAATTTGATCTGTTTTAACGGTGTTTGATCGCTACTGATATCAAGGATTTTTTCTCACATTTGAAATGATCAATAGCATGGGGCTGCAAGAGTGTTATTTTTCATCTGTGGTTGTTTAAATATCCTTATCTGATGTAAGGAGTACAAAAGATGCATGTCTGCCCAATTATATTTTAACCAATTTTGTCCCTGTGCATTAACTTGCATGATAGTTTGTTGTTTTTTTTTTTCAATTCGTCATTCCTAGTTTCTTTTTTATTTTATTTTGTTTTAGATATAATGAATAGAAGGAATGATTTTTTGTACTAAAAGTGAATTAGTATGTATGTATGTATGTATGTATATATGTATGTATGTATGTATGAATATATGTATGTATGTTTGTCTGTCTGTCTGTCTGTATGTTCGATGTATGTATGCATGTATGTATGTATGTATGTATATGTATGTTCGATGTATGTATGCATGTATGTATATATATATATATATGTGTGTGTGTGTGTGTGTGCGTGTGTGTAGGAAGTTAGGTATTTAGGTAGATAGGTAATTTGGTAGGTAGGCGAGTTAAGATTGGTAGATGAGTGGATGGATGAATGAATACATGCATGTATGTATGTTAATATTTCACAAATGTACTGTATACGACCATGTATATAAAATGCTATTTTGAAATTGATTCATCTGAAACTGATATTATATTTCTCAATATTACAAAAGTGATCAATTTCTTGCAATTTGTAGATGTAATACATCAGGACAAAAGTGTTGTCAGTTTTAAAATCTGCAGGGAAACATGAATTAACAATTTATTTTAACAAACACTAATTTCTGAATATTTCACGTGCCAGAAAAGAAGTTATACAAGATTTTATTTTGATTGTCTCTCTATGTTCTAAGCGTCATATTACATGTTGCATTTTAGCAACTTTATTATGAACCATAAAACAAAGGTAATTAAATGTACTCCAGGTCCGATTAACAGGGCACATATCAATTAACAAATAATGTGTTAAATGATAAAACATATTAAATAAATAACCAGCATTTCACTTATGTAATTAACTTATATAATATCACCCACAATGTCCATTGGCTGTTACGATATTTCAATTTTTTTTATCTTCGAAGTAAGTACTACTACAGTATAATACATCTATTCTGTATCTTGAATTTTCTGTTATCCGCTATAGACCCTTTAGCAGTAACTGCGGTTCTGTGGCTTTGCCAGTCTTCCAGTTGTCAAAATGATACAGATTCCCGGAAAAAGATGTCAGTTACAATAACGACGTCTTTGTTTTAGCGTGTATCTCTATAATTTTGCCAACCGGAAGACTAGCAAAGTCACAGGACCGCAGTTACTGCTAAAGGGTCTATAATCCGATCAAACAGTTTAAAGATTAAATTTCATTTATTTTACAACGATTGACAAGCAAGTTGTGTCAGCTTATATAAATGTCTTTTGTCGAGGTGCAGGGTCCCTTGCTGGGAGGATATCGGAGTACGCGGATAATACCACGTGTCTGATTTGGCGGCCGCCATACCATCTCACATACTGTCCTGTCCAATCCAAGGGTCGAACCAGGGCCGCATTGATGAAAAGCATCTGGACAGGCACATAGTGTGGTACTAACATATACTACTATTACTTGTGAGTGCATAAGCATCGAGTATTCCAAATCTTGTAACTCAGAATTCCAAAAATATTCAACTTGTCCCCTAATCACATGATCAAATATTTCGATCTAGTTTTGACTATTTTCCACAAAACTGACATTTTCTTTATATGTGTTCTGTCCACTTTTCCTTGGATAGTTACTGACTGACATGTGATCTATGGAGTATTCAATCATATAACATTACTTGTAGTGTAAAAATGAAAAATTCAGAAATGGATATCGGAAACTCCAAGTCCATTAGAATACAACAGATTGGCTATAATAACGGTCTCAACATGAAGAATAATAGCGAATCTCAAACGGGATGGGACCAGATGTCAGCGTTCCCTGTTACCAAGCCACACCCGTCGCAAATGTTCCATGTAAATCTCTCAGGTGAGTTGAAAAGGTTAAGCTCGGAGAAATGTTTCACTTTCATTCTAATACAATATATATCTAGTATACCTATTCCGTTCAACGAAAATCCTTTTTATAAACCGAACTCTGTCTGTTCGAAAGTTACAATTTGTCACACTGCAATTCGGAATATACGGTTTGTTCTGTATTCGATGTTTCATTTTGTCAAAAAAAAAATCAAACGAGTATATGATTAATAATGCGTATTCCCCTACTACAAACTTGATATTTAATTGTTGGACTCACGGTGGATGTGCCCGGTCGACACGGGTTGCTTACTCCTCCATGGCACCATGATTTCAAGAGGTCCGTGTTTGTCCATTTTTTACCAGATTTGTACCTATATCCTGGACATCCTAATGATTTTTACCTTGATATCTGAGACTTTTTGCATTCGAAGAACATAAAAGTTTGATATAAAATGTTGTAAAATTAGTTATGGCATTATAGGGTTATATCGCTAGTATGGTATGTTTATATTACATATGTATGCGATAATGGACATAAATAAAACTGTTAAGTTACAATACTGCTAAATTTTGCTAATTGAGATTTATATCATTAAGTTCTCAGATGTCTTGACAATGCATGCACTTAGGTAAGCTGATAATTATAAGTGCCACTGCATAACAATTTCCGATTTCATTTTCGTTTTTAAAGTTTTACTCACCATAATATTTCTTTTTAGATATCAAATTCTATAATAAATGGGTTATAACGATTTACATGATACACACACATGTAATATAATATTTGTCATAACTAGGACCATCCCAGTTCATAATTACACTTTAGCATTCGAATCGACCAAACTTTATGATGAAATTTTAAAATGCGCTTTTTGCTTCAAATTGAAATGGCTTGTTTTCGTCGAAACCAGAGTTAACATATGAAAGAAAAATTAGATAAATGGTTTTAATAAGGGGTCTGTCAAGTTTAAAGTGTTTTGAGGACCTGAAACCTTCTATTGAAATATCTTTACTTTTTTTTTATTTCCTTGCAAAGTTAATGGTATGTTGCATTCGCAGCAAGTGAATATTTAATCAAGAATGAAGTTAAGAGGAACCGTCAGTGTTTAAATTATTTGTGGATTGACTTTTAAAAGGATTAAACAGGATAGGTTGATTTTAGGATCGATAGATTTTTTTGTTCATCTGAAAGTAATCTTTAATTAAAAATTCTTTCATTAACATTCATGTAATATTGCGAAATAATTCTTATTCAGAAGAAAGTTTTTTTAATTATTGCACAAACATATTGGAAAAGTAAATAGGTCATACATACTATCTTTTCGTCAAAACGATAATTTATATTTTTACAATTAGAAAGACTTTTATACATTTAAAGCAAAACTATGTGGTCTTCCCGTCAAGCCTCACTGGAGTCTAAGCTGATTTTGAAGAAAGTTTGCCTGTATTTTTGTGAACGGTTTGTGGCCTCTAAATATTACTTTGTAACTGGGATCTCCTCCACCATCAAAAACAGGCCACCAACCAGCTGCGTATATTAAATAAGATATATGCGTATAGGATTAAGCCGCAGGGTTTTTTCAAGGCGCGAAGCGCCGAGAGGGGGTAGATGCGGAAGGCGGACTTTTTGTGTGTAGACTACAGGCTATTAGCCTTTATGGAATATAAGCTGCTGCCAACATATAACCTTAAACAAGTTGAGTGGCAAAAAGCACAATTTAATCACACACAAAAATCAATGGGAAAATGACAATAACCATTTTAAATTATTGAAAATGCACCGAAGACCCTGAGTTTTGCAAATTTACACTGAAAAGCTGCTATGGGTGATGTAAAACATTACGTACGTAATCAAACGTAAATTGACACATCGAGGATTTACTTTTCATTGCATCTTAATTTATACTTTGGTATTTTTATATTCGAAACTGACGGAAGAATGTATGCACTTTACTTAATGGTAATCATACTACACTAAATTCGTATATGCACCGGATACTAAAGTAACTTCATTCAGTAATACAAAAATACTTGTTTCTCAGTCTTACCGAAAATAAAATCTCTAAAAGAAATGTTTGTGGTATTTGTACTGTTTAAGTTCTTGTGTAGTTACCATGTTGGTGGCTGCATACAATTACAGTCACTTTGAAAATTAGATCAGATTATTTTTGTCTATATCCAAATTCAAAAGATTCTATTCCAATAGAAATGAAAGACAATCGAGAACGTCTTCCTGTAAGATACTTAAGTAGCATAAGAGAACATAATATCATGTGCATTGATATTGTTTAGATGATGATGATGATGATGATGATGCTGACGATGATGATAATAATGATGATGATGATGATGATGATGATGCAAAAATATTTTAAACTAAAGAGTGAATGATTTGCCTAAAATTAATGTATAAAATTGTTTCAATATTTAAGAGCAAGGATCGCGTCGATCAGAACGATTTTTAAGATTTTATATTTTAGTCCCTAAATTACTCAATGGATGCAATAGATGAAGCTATTACCCTGTTCCAGCTGTTGTTTTTATGACAACAATTTGAGCTTTGAATTAATTATCTTGATATTAATATTTGAATATAGGAATGATATCCCGCTTCCTTTGAAAAGAAGTTTCGAAAAGAAGTTTGATTTAACTTAACTATTATTATTTAAATTGTTAAGTTCAAAATTTTGACACAGAACGTATTGTTTTATCGAAACGCCACCGGGAGTGATTCCCGATAAAGTATGACTTCCATCATCAATAGCAAAATCGAAAAGTAATTTTAAATTAATGTATCTGGTCTTAGTACGTATGTACATTGACCTACATCGAAGCAGATGTTGTACCTAAACGATGGAACAATCACTTCAACAAAGTCAATCCATATTGTTTTTCATTTTAATTTATGAAATCGTCATGTAAATGAAACACTTTTTGAATTGTACAGTTTAACGTAATATATAAGCTAATCGTCAGATTAAAATAGTATCAATGAATTGGATCAACCACAAGACCAAATGCATTAACATTTTGCATTCAGCTTTGCATGTAAACTGTTATTAACATATCTTAAGAAGCATGACAAAATGCATATGCACTCTATTTACGTTATAGTGACGATAAATATAAGCCATGAGGTAAATCTTGCAGTAGTAAATGACATAGGCATATCTATAAATATAGTGTTATTTGTTTGTTTTGTGTTTCACGCAACACTCAACAAAAATTTCAGTCATATGGAGGAGACCAATTTATAATGGTGAAAGGGAGAGAACCCGGTCATAATGTAACCCGGAAGATAACAACGGCCTTCCGCTAGTAAACCGGCAAACCATTTAACAAAATCAGCTTTCCTGCAAAAAAATAGGACGGAAACACGAGAAATGAGTTTATCACAATTTATGTATTTAATTCTTCTTTTTTCTCCAAAGTTATCAAAATAATGAGATTCATTTGTTCAGAAATGTTACAATTATTTTATTATGTCTCTGGAATTAAATTCTATTCAGAAAACATTCACGTAATTATGAAAAATTACCTTATTTTCACACTACTATTTAAAATTGAAATGGTTGCCATTGCAAGATAGAAATTGTCCCTTTACACATCCAATGGAAACGTGCTTTAAATAGCCACTCTTTTAATCAAAAGTAATTACATTTTACAATATTTTTAAAAAATACAATACTTTTTAATTTCTGCATAATACTGCACTTACATTTCCACATATGCCAGTTTGGTTATTGATGTACCCAGTATGATATTGTTAAATACTTTTTATTGTTAACATTTTTCCTAACCCACGGCTACCCCATTTCCAACATCATAGCATTTAAAACTGTAACTTAAAGGAATGGTTCACTTTTTTGACAAGTTGTGTTCAAAATAAAGATAATTCATTATGTTTCCCTGAATTTTTCCGAAAAGTGCGGCTTTGTTATGAGAAAAAGAACGAGATACAGTAGTTGTATTACGGCTATATAAAGTGTCTATTTTTGTTTTTTCATACATACAAATGGAAGTGAAGCCAGTACCATCTGCTGTTTGTGACAAAGGTAACACCGTTATTATTGTCTACACTACGCACTTGCTTACAGATTCCGAGTCGCTATTTATTCCTCATACCATGCTATCAAATACAATGGTTCTATTCATAATCGAGTCAACATGAAACAAGTAATAAATAAAAATGTTTAAATCATATTTTCGTTAGTTTATGTGCAATCAAATTTGTTGCTATTGGTTGGAACTGCATGCATGAATTTAACAAAGTATAGACTAAAATAGTGTTTGAATATATTTGAATGTAGCGTAATTTGAATTTCGGTGTAGTTCATTAATAAGTAAATATTCAAAATCCTCGGTGACTTGGATTAAATATTAAATTTTGACATCATATTTAGATAAACAGAAAATATATGTAGATATATATTTCCGGAATACATATTATGTAGAGACCTACATCATTACCAAAGCACCCTTCAGCTCCAAACATATTGATAACTTTGTTTGATGTACTGCTCAGGCGAAAATTCTCTCTCTCTATCTCTCTCTCTCTCTCTCTCTCTCTCTCTCTCTCTCTCTCTCTCTCTCTCTCTCTCTCTCTCTCTCTCTCTCTCTCTCTCTCTCTCTCTCTCTCTCTCTCTCTCTCTCTCTCTCATGCTGTTGATGCGAAAACATGTCTAAATAGCTGTCGAGTTGCTTAAAAAAATAAAAATGAAGACACCACGACAAATCAGATGTGTAAATGGTCTCAACATGAAGAACAATTGCGAATCACAAACGGGATAGGACCAGGTGTCTGGAAGAAGTCAGCGTCCCCTCCTGTCATGCCACACCCGCCGCAAATGTTCCATGGAAACTTTTCTAGTTCGATGAAAAGGTCAAATTCGATGAAAATGTCAAGTTTGGTAAAAAGCACAAGCTCGTGAAAGCTTGATGATATACAACGGCATCAACATGAACATCTATTGATCATCTAAAACAGGATCGGACCAGATGTCCGGAGTGAGACAGCGCCCCCTGCCAGCATAGCACACCCGTCGAAAATGTTAAAGGAAACCTTTCGAATTCAGTGAAAAGGTCAATTTCGGTGAAATGAAATTGTAATCAGTTATTTTCATATATGACTGGCGAGAGAGAGTCACTGTCTGTGGCCGTGCTCCCGATAGAAGGGTTTCATACTGTTTAACAAGATCCCCGTATCGACAATTAAAACTTCTTTAACGACGATTTCAAGCATTCAACAACGTACCTCTGTGTAAGTAGTTAATTAGCTAGTCGTATCGCTCTCAGAATAAAACTTGGTTAGAAGAGCATGCCCTGGCATAACGTATCAGTTGTGAAATGAAAACGACTTAGGCAGGAGAAGATGGAAATGTAAATATACATAAAATCTCGTGTTTGCTCACAAATGTAAAATAAATGGAACATTATCACAAACTTTTCAACAAGTACTGTAGATATTGCGTGTATATAGACGGGAATTTTGTCCGCTATTTATAGCGCGTCAAACTAAAAGATGCAGACGATTTTACATTTACATTGAATGGGATTTAGTGGTCGAAAGAAAGTAAATATATATATGTATCCAAATCAAATGTTAAAAAGTTTTTGAAAAAGATTTAATGACACTAGGGGTATAGAAAAGCGGAGAGTAAAATATAACGAGTGCGCGAAGTGATAGTTTGCTATCTAGGTCCAAGATCGCTGTGATCTTTGAGGGGGAATTACTGATAATCGGTGTTATTGAGCGTGTTGAATGTAATAGGAATAAGAATTAATAATGATAAAGTTCTTGATGAATTTGTATGACCAATTGTGGCAAAGGTTGTCCGAAATCACCCTTGATTTTACAGGATGATAACTATCCCGTACATGTGTCCACCGAATTTCAAACTTGTAAGTGTGTCTGGGGTTGGGGGTCAAACTCAGACTCTACCGTATCCTTCCAAATCTTTAAACATCAATATTACAGAATAAATAGATTCCATGGATATTACATCAAATCAAGCTACGCAATAATTTAGTCCTACACTGCATATTACAATTATAATGTACAGTACAGGAAGTCTCGAATGTAAATACTCCACAATATCAATAAGAACTTATATCAATTAATTCTCCCAATACTTTTGGTAATAATGAAGGCCAAGGGTTGAATTACTAAGTATCAGGTAGGCTATGATAAGTTTCATATTTCAATTTTCTGTAAAATACATCCTCACATTGATAAAATTATAGTTACGTCGTTGCAGGTGACTTTCTCTTTACAGTTCTGGCAATTGACACGAGTATTAGATTCTATCATGATTTAGAGTATTTCTCCTCATTACATGCAGTGTGAAAAAGGTCGTGTTTAAATTAAGACCGTATATCATTTTTGATGGGAATAATTCATAAGTGATGAACCCATTCATCTGTCGCCCATACATTTGCTCTTATAATAACATCGTCAATTCTGCAGACAGTAGTGACATCAATATAAACATTATGAGATTTTGCAATAAGATAAAGAAAACATATACATATTACCTGACAAGTTAGTTAGTCAGAATTACAGCTTTATCGTTCATGATAAATCAGTTACATAATTCGTGATGTATGATAAACATGTTTTAATTTGTTCCCGTATAATACTACATTGAAATAATAGAAATAATTGAAAGCAGTAAATTCAATTTTTTAGCATTGTATGCAGGTGCGTTATGTTAGGTTTTGAACAGCATGACTAGAAGATACATTTTCTGCACTTTATGATACTGTATCAAATATATGAACACGTGTTATTATTATTATTATTATTATTATTATTTTTATTATTATTATTATTATTATTATTATTATTATTATTATTATTGTTCTTGTTCTTGTTGTTTTTGTTGTTATTATTCTTGTTCTGGACGTCGTCACCATCATAATCTCTATTATGTTTAAGCTATTATAAACATTATCATTTTACAATCACCATCGCAGAGATATCGAGGCTGCATTTCATGAAAAGTATTCCTTTGGAAATAGATTTATCATCATCATCAACATCAGCATCGCCGTCGTCGTCTTGGTTTTTACTATTATTATTGCTATTACTATTATTACTATCATGAATCCCATTTGTGTAAGTCTATACATATTGTAACATTGTACTACTTTGCAAAAGTAATTCTTTCGCATATATATTATTCCACAGTTTGTGACACGTGCGACATTAGCTGAAAGAGCAAAAAGTATTATATCTCTGGTACATTACCGTAATTATATATCGTACAATTCCTCTACTGAACGTATTTTGAATTCATGTAAATCAACAAAACTTGTTCCATCATTAAAGATTTACGAGTTTACTTTGAAATATAAATATTTTGAAATGCATTAGGTACACCTGATAAACAAGCCAGAATTACTTACATCATTAATTTATTGTTTGAGTCTGATTCATAGCATTGCTTATTTATGTAATTTACTTTTTTAAGATTGAATGCTTTAGAAATTTTATGTATTATGACATTGTTATGACAGATTATCATCTCTCTACATTGTTAAGGTGTAAACAATTTTTGAAAGTTGTTAACGCAACGAAGTGTGTGCGTGCGCGTGTGCGCGTGTATGCGTGTGTGTGCATGTTCGCGTGTACGCATATGTGTGTTGTTATTATGTGTTGTTCATGTGCTGTTATTTATTATTCCACAATCTAAAATGATAAAACATTTATTGGTAGCTTCTGGGCCTTTGAATTCCATGTTAAAAGTGTCGTGTGCAGTAGTTTTGGAGGATACATTAAAACATGACGACCACAAACAAACAACACACCAATTGCTGTTAAGTTTTATGATGAATATAAAATGGTCCATTTACGAAAGTGGTAACCGTCATAGACTCCAAAAGACAAAATCTAAGTATGGTGTACATTGTACAAATACAGACCTCTTGAAAATACAAAATGCTTCTGTGACTGAGTGGTTAACATATCGCTTAAATTGAATTCTGTGAGAAAGTTTAACAGTTTATTTGCGGAATGCCGACGGTCTCCTTCCGGTTACAATGTAACCGGGTTCTCTCCTCCACCAATAAAAGCTGACCAAGATATAACTGAAATAATGCTGAGTGTGGCGTAAAACACTATTCAAAATTGAAAAAAAAAATAATTGGAAAATCCAAAGGCATGGAGGAGGAGAAAGTATCCCCGTATATCAACCAGAAGTGAATACACCTTCATACTTCCGAATGTCTAAGTTACCTAGAAGCATTACTTTTCTGTGAATTCATTAGGCAAATTTGTTCCATTTTATAACAGCTTTGAAAGAACAAACCTAGGATTTTCTTTATTAAACACACTCGTTTTCAATAACGGTACACTGGATATGCGATAAGAAAAGCATGTTTTCCACACATTTTAAATGTGTTTTTGTACGAAACAAGTCTCATGAATTATTCATTTTATTATATTAACTGTACAATATCATTTATTGCCATGTTTTGTATATTCCGTCAAAACTGAAACCCATGTGGAGAAAAAAAACTATCCTTTCTAAGATTTGCGAGATCTTAGTATATAGTAAAGCTAATCAGTTACTGCAGTTTTATCGACGTTTAGTGATGTATATTGGTTTTTTTTTCATTTAATCGAAAAACTCCCAATTAAATTAATGTAATATATAACTTGTAAACCCAATACCTGATAATCTGTGAAGAAGCGCCTTAAAAATAAAGAATAACTAGATATCCAAATATTGACAAGCCTACTAGATATCTGAATAGTAAAAGGTGTGGATATCTTAGTAGGGACCAAGATATATCTGTGTAATAAAAGGCTGAATATCTTAATATTGAAAAGCCTAGTCAAAATCTAGATATCTGAATTATATCTATAGTAAAATGTCTAAATATCTGAGTAGTATTAAGACTAGATAATTGAGTATTAAAACGATAGATCTGTGTAGTAAAAGCCCAGATATCTGGGAAGGTAAAGGTCTAGATACCTACGTAGTAAAACCACTAAATTAAAATATCTAGATATCTTAGCAACTGTGCGAAATTCTGAAAAGATATAAAAAATTTCCAATTTCTATGTTACACTCGACCTTGACTTCAACAACCATGTAATTCACTCAGATGTGATTTGTTTTTCAATCCGTACAATAGTTCTGGAGGAGAGGTTCTCCTCTCTGAGACCCATTGCTTGCCACCCTGGAACCACCCTATATTGATCTGGCCGAAAAACACAAGTTTGATAGAGTAGCCTACCTGTTTCCTGTAATGGGAAAACATTTGAATGTGAGAAATTGAAGACGGACGAGAGACAACTGTCAATGAACTATATGTGATCACAAAAGTTCAATTGAGTCTTCGGCTCAGGTGAGCTAAAAGACTAAATACTTGAATAGTAAGACCTAAAAATACTAAAAGCAAATTTCAGCAAAGCAATAAATGAAAATCCCATAATAAGAAACAAAATGAAAATCCTGTTAATAGAAAATTCAAGATTAAAGTCGACTAAACGCAAAAAACAGACAAAATATCTATAATTCACAACGACATATTTCAGGATAAGATATAGATTCTTTCAAGATAAATTTGTTTTGTTTTTTAATAATCTGTCAGTAAATATAGCAAATCCTGGTATGTTTAACAGGAAAATATTTACGTTAAATACTTAAGTTTTCTGTTGTTTACGGAAAACATTTTAAGAATTTTCCACTTCAGTATTTTACGTAACAGTTTTAAGTAGTTTTGGATGATGTCCAACGGATTATTAACACTCAGCTTACTGCATAACAAAATGAAGATTTGTCCTTGTAATGTAAATAGGTTAACAGTGTAAAAGTAAAACTGAAATAAGGACCCACACCCAACATTTTTCAAACATTTCCGCTGTAGTCACGGTTAGAATACTTCCTGAAAATACACATGTATTTGGTCGATAATGACCTTCATTGTTTGTATCATGTATCACTATAGAGAATATTGAATTAATAACCAAAATAGCCGTGTATAGTATATCATGTTTTCACATTTGATTTACCAGGGCTCATCCTGGACTCGAGAATCTATAATCAAAATATTAGTCATTCACGTTTTATTTCGCCAGTTACAAAATTTTGTCAGTCTTGAAAAATAATCAATTGGCTAATTGGCTAATGCCAGGGTGAGTCTTCTTTGTCAAAATGTGAGGACATCACAATTTTCTCTTTTTTAGTAAAACGCCTGGTAAATAAAAAAGCGAGAACATGATAGGCATATAGTTTTTTAGAAGGGTTAATGTCCCTATAGTTTTAACAGACTGCAGGGTGGTTTAATTGTCCATGTCACTTGAACTCACATCTATATTTTTCAAGTGACCAGCGTTTACACTTTTTATCTCATTTTTGCAATATAGCTAGTGTCTATGAAAAAGGTTCTACGTTTTATCGTTTTGTCAGCAAAAAATAGACTGTGATCCATTTAATTGAATTGCACTATTAGTTCTCTGCAGTTTTACAAATGAATCTTCTTTGGTCATCAAAATACATATTTCCAAACGCGAGTCCGGTTGTGATCACAGGTAATTAGCTGTAGAATCCTACAATACAATATACATTATGATTATATTAAACAGTATTCTATATTGATATTATATACCAGTTTAAGTGAACTTTTCCCTAATTATATGAATCCCAAAAATGGTAAAATACCAATTTAGATACGAACCAATTCCTTTGTTCATTTGATATACATTATGTTTGTTTTGTATGTGTGATTGTTATTTTACACAATACTTAACTAGTTTTACCGAGCCGGCCTGGCTCAGTCGGTAGCGCGCTCGACTCTTGATCGTGAGGTCGTGAGTTTGAGCTCAGCCGCCTGCGGGTTGGTTTCCTGTCCTTCGGATGAGACTGTAAAACTCGAGATCCCGTGTTGCAGTAGGTGTCGGCACGTTGTAAAAAAACCCTAACTGCTCAATGGCCGTAAATGCCGAGCATAGGCCAAAATTTGAAGCCCTTCACCGGCATTTGGTGACGTCTCCATATGAGTGAAAGATTCTTGAGTGGGACGTTAAACAACAATAAACAAACAAAAAAAAACCAACTAGTTTTACCATATTATATTTCTATGGGAGATAACCCTGTTACAATATACCGTGGAAGAGACAACTCGACTTTCTCAAGTAAACTAGCATATACTCTTGGCAATGATATATCATGACGAACGTTGACATCAAACGCAGTTTTCGATATCCCCGTGTCAATAATTTGTTAGTGAGTAGTATAAATCTATATATAAAATGTTCATATGTTGAACACGGCCTGGCATATTGGATCATTTGTGAAATATAAACTCCATATGCGGGTGACTGTGGGATATTACTACTTAAACGGGAAAATTTACGATGGGAAAGCCGAAATCGTCGAATTTGTCGTAAAGCTTAGTTGCCAAATTCCGTCTGTGTCTAAAGTAAGTAAAATGTCTAAGTATGAAGCGTATGTGTTTGATTCTGTTGTATCTTGAATTTGTAGTGCGCTGGGATATATCGTATTGACATATGTAAGAAAATTGTCGTTATCAATTGACAAAACGTCGTCGATATATCTAAATGTCAAATTAAAGGACACCTCTAGCTTTTTCTTCTTTTGATTCAACAGTTTCTGAAGGAAGTCTGCTTCGTATGAATAAAGGAACATGTCAGCCAATAGAGGGACACAATTGGTTCCCATAGGAATGCAGACAGTTTGTTGAAATATCACGTTTCCGAACATTACAAATATATTGTTTATTAGAAATTCCATATATTTCCAACTTTAAATGAAGTGCCACGCATTTTGACCTATATAAATGCAGTGCTGGTTATATTACGTTCCAGGCATGCCGTGACAGGTGGTTGTCATTATAACACTCATCCGAATAATCTGCGAATTTTTTTTATGCCAAGCGCTTGGCGAATGAACAGTCACTACCATTTTTAAGAGTTTTGTATGACCCTGTACCGGAAATCGAACCAGATGCCTTCCGCTTCCACGTCGGACGCTCAGATAACTGCATTTCGTCAAGCAAACAAAAATAAAAAGATACAATGGAATTATTTCAAATGCAATACATACATAGATAATTTACGTGATTATGAAGACGACGGAAAAATAAACAAAAGGCGATGATGAAAACATGAAGCTGTTTCACGCATGCTAGCTTTATTGATTATTTGCATGTGAAGTGTTCAAATAAAGATTATGATATATTTCTCATTTTGCATTTCTTAAAACTAAGAATGTGAGCCGACGTTCAGATATCGCTCCAATTCACACGAGAGAATAGCCGTTAACACCGACACACATTGTACGTTGTATATAAAGTGTTTAATAAAATCAAACATAGAATGGTGTGAAATATTTTCATTTTACCACCACATCTTTCAATGAATTGAACTAGTTTTATATTTCTAGGGTTAAGTGTTCTTGAATCAATACCATTCGATACACTACTATTATTATACCTGATAGATGGCACACAGTCAGGGATTGGTTGAGAGCAGTCAAATGCCAGGGCAGCAAATCTCTCTCCCATGTTTACCCCCATGCGGGGCACCTTGTGGGGTTAAGACAGAGTTGCCGTTCGTAATATAGAACTCCCCGAGGTGTTCTGAACATAAACATACACACAATTGTAGTATAACACTTTACCATAATCTATAGGTGTATATAGGTTCCAGGTGACCACTATATGAAAGGTCTTCTGTAACAGATTTCGCCGTAAGACTAAATCTTCGATTTGTTACCGTTTAATAAAAGACAAATACATCAGGTTTTGACTAAATGACTACCTTTTGACAGTTCTTCGCCCAAAGTTATTGTTGTTCCACAATCCATTCAGTATATGTCTTCCAAAAAAGCTGTAAACCCAGAATCTGTCAAAAATCAAAACAATACTGGTAAAACATTTTGATTTTATATGTTCCCGTTCAATACTGCTTTTATATTTGTGTCCAAAACTATCCCTGTCACTCATCTTTCCATTGAAACGAATCGATGTGTTTGTGCGATAGTTTGAAATGTGTTTTACGCCAGACGCGGCCATATTTTTTATGGTGGAGGAAAGAACATGGTTACAATTTTTACGGGGTGAGGCCATCGGTCTTCTGCAAGTAAACTTGGAATTTTTCTCGTATGATCAGCCTATATGTCAGCGTGGATCGAATGTTTGCTGAGAAAAAGTAAGCCGGTTTAACCCTTTAAACCCTACATGACATAATAGATTGGTCTAAACAATAGATAAGATCATACTATGTAGATACTTGGGGTGAAAGGGTTTAAGGTAAAATTTTGTATAAAATTGCCAACCGATCTAGATAAAACTATAAATATAACAATTACATGTTTTCAAAAGCTATCGAGGATGACAGACAGGGTTGATATAAACGATCTTATGACTTGGTCAAGTTTTACTGTGATAGAATAGCTAAAAAGACGAATATCTGAATTGCAATTTATGATGGAATTAGATTGTACGGTAAACGTTGTATCTCCTAGTTTATTGATGTATTATTAATTGTTATCTATCAATGTTACGTCATGTACATTGTATTTTATAGGTTTCAAAGGTAATTTTGACAAACGAGAGAGAGAGTTACGTTCCATCACCATTGGAGATACTAGTACCGCACAAACGTTATCGGTTATCACGTGGTACATGAATTAGTCCATTGAAATACGCTGTACAATACGAGAACATAAAGACACGTAGTTGCTACAAAAATTTAAGTAAGCTTTATACACAATGCATCCCTTGAAAGCCGGTCCGCTCCCCCATACCTATCATGTAATTAAAATACGGATTTTCTCCTTCCATTTTTCACGTACAAAATAACTTCTGAATGCCGGTCCCCTCTAAATTCCGAACACCGAACCGAAATTCGAAAACGACCTATTGAGCAACTAACTAGACCTTTTTTAAACCTATAAGTTGACTTTATAAACATGTATATATTTTAAAGGGGTCTCAAAAGAAAACAAAAGATGTTAGACGTTTAATGGTCTCCTCGTTGCAAGTTGAAAGCTGTGTTTAATGAGCCGCATGGACATGTCAAAAGGGACAAGAATAAATTGTTGTCTATGAACGCATCAATTACCTCCCAATGTCTACAAATAGTTTTTTTCGTTTTGTTTATAAATTTTGTTTTCATTTTTCAAATTTTCTTAAGCTATACGCACGAGCAGATATTCTTCTGAATGTAGAAATTTATCTAAGATTGTTCAAAACAAGAAGCAAGACACTATTGTGTAACATATAATGCGATAGCGATAGTATTTTAACTGTCTTGTTATACTGAATTTGAATGAATAACATGTACGAATATTTTATATAAAATATAGATAATTGCAATCTTGAAACGCCAATCTTCTTTATATTTAGAAATTAGATCTCATTTTGAAGACGAGAGATGAAGAAGAAAACAACACCATCTGCCATAGTTTAATATTATCTTTATTTCATTTTACATCACAAAAACTAAAAACAATATAATTGCAATGTTATTGATACATTGAACTTGCATCATATTCGTAAATTCCAAATGTTATTGATCGAGAAATTATTTATGGTTGAAGCACATTTCATCACAAACACGTTAGCATAATAAGTCAATTTATTGAAACATATTGGAACAAATTGGAAATTTAGGATTGTTTCATGAACGATTGTTTAAAATTATATATATATATATATATATATATATATATATATATATATATATATATATATATATATATATATTATATATATATATATATATATATATATATATGCATTTGATAAGAGTAACTAACATTGTATGATCTAGAATCAGGCTATTCATTATTATAGACATTTTATTTTCAGCTTGATGTATGTTATATTACTAACGCGTGCGCATATGAATATTAATGTTCAAAAGTATCGTCTTCTTACATGTTCAATCATTTGAAAATGAGTAACACGTTTGCTGGAGGACCGGCGTACCCGGGGGAAAACCCACATGTCTGAGCTGGCGACTGTGATACCATATACGGTATGATATAATGCGTCAGTGGCGGAGAAAATGTGTTTACGACATAACAAAAGAAATGTGAGAAAACAGGGAATTATTTCTAATTTTGATGATTTTCGCGCCGGAAACAAGAGGTGTAGCTCTTGCCTGTGCTCATTCTCATATTATATTTTTTAAACCCACAAGTTTCTGAAAACATAAAAAAAATTACAATTTCCCCAATTGTCCTAAGGACCCCCATTCTCAGCCAACTGGCTCATATAACAGCGGCAGCAGCAACAGCAGCAGCAGCAGCAGTAGTAGTAGTAGTAGTAGTAGTAGTAGTAGTAGTAGTAGTAGTAGTAGTAGTAGCATTAGCAGTGACAGTGACAGTGGTAGTAGTAGTAGTAGCAGTAGCAGTAGCAGTAGTAGTAGCAGTAGTAGCAGTAGCAGTAGCAGTAGTAGTAGTAGCAGTAGCAGTAGCAGTAGTAGTAGTAGTAGTAGTAGTAGTAGTAGTAGTAGCAGTAGCAGTAGTAGTAGTAGTAGTAGTAGTAGTAGTAGTAGTAGTAGTAGTAGTAGCAGTAGCAGTAGTAGTAGTAGTAGTAGTAGTAGTAGTAGTAGTAGTAGTAGTAGTAGTAGTAGTAGTAGTAGTAGTAGTAGTAGTAGTAGTAGTAGTAGTAGTAGTAGTAGTAGTAGTAGTAGCAGTAGTAGTAGTAGTAGTAGTAGTAGTAGTAGTAGTAGTAGTAGTAGTAGTTAGTAGTAGTAGTAGTAGTAGTAGCAGTAGCAGTAGTAGTAGTAGTAGTAGTAGTAGTAGTAGTAGTAGTAGTAGTAGTAGTAGTAGTAGTAGTAGTAGTAGTAGCAGTAGTAGTTAGTAGTAGTAGTAGTAGTAGTAGTAGTAGTAGTAGTAGTAGTAGTAGTAGTAGTAGTAGTAGTAGTAGTAGTAGTAGTAGTAGTAGTAGTAGTAGCAGCAGCAGCAGCAGCAGCAGTAGTAGTAGTAGTAGTAGTAGTAGTAGCAGTAGTAGTAGTAGTAGTAGTAGTAGTAGTAGTAGTAGTAGTAGTAGTAGTAGTAGCAGTAGTAGTAGTAGTAGCAGTAGTAGTAGTAGTAGTAGTAGTAGTAGTAGTAGTAGTAGTAGTAGTAGTAGTGGTAGTAGTAGTAGTAGTAGTAGTAGTAGTAGTAGTGGCAGCAGCAGTAGTAAAAGTATGGCAGTATAAATATTCGTATTTAGAACATTTCAAGTAAATTGTAATATTTCAGTTGAACTTCTTGTTTATATAAGCCCTACTAGTTTTTGTTTTAAAAATTCAAATACATTTGTATATATTTCAAATAAGAACTTTTGCCTTTATTTGTTGATGCTTCAATTTTGTCTTAAACATACCTTTGTGAGTTTTAAACTCAGTTATCAACAAACAAGCAACAGCTACTGTAAAACAAAAGCTGTGTGTAACGTAAACTACCCAAGTAAACAAATGTTATTAATCACTTTTATTCACAATATAGGTAATATTATAATGTATGTTCAAAACAAAACCGGAAAGCGTCTCTCTTGAGATGAACAAAATAAGCACGGTGTTTTTCATGGTACAACCGGACAGAGATTTTAAGCAATTATTATATTTACAGGCATGCACATGTCCTGTATTCTTTTAGATTAAAGGGAGATTAGCTGCGAGTTTTATTTAGAGATCTTTCCATATTTACTACTTAGATTAATAAACAATAACAAAAGAGATATACACAGGCATAAAAAGCTTTCTATTTTTCTTTTTAGGTTTTTTTATTTCACCATTATTGTCTACAAACACAGCTTTCGATACATTATTGTTTCCACTGAGTTCCTACGTGAGTATAATTTGTCATTTTTCCTTATTCTCTCCACTTTTTTAAAATTTTGAATGTTGTTTGACGCCACCCAATGTACCCGCGAAGAGACCATCGGCCTTTCGCAAATAAACTGGCAAACTTACTTACAGAAAATCAGCTTGGGTTCCAGTGGGGCTCGTAATGAGAAACTGCATGGTTTAAAGTATGATGCCCTAACCATTTGGCCACGGATGTCTCTTCTTCTGTTCAATGTGTAAGCAATGGTCTGTCTAAAACAGATTTGACAGAATATTTAGATCAAGTGTTAGTCATTTTTTATTTTTGAAAAGCCAAATGCCTTTGAAATATTTCACATATTTTTTCGTATTGTGTTGTTTTAAAGTTTTGTAAAAATAAAACAGCTTGATATACCTTGTATATGTATTCTTCACATTTCGTGAACAATTTCCGAAAACAATTTATATTCAAATTTTTTGTTGGCGCTTTTTCTTTGGACATGTTTGTGATGAATGCTATTAAGACATAATTCTCTTGTTTTTGATAATTGAAACAAGTGTAAGATGCAAAATTGACTCATAAATCAAATTAGTCGATTTTCTTTGCGTCGTACATAACATATACAATTTTCACCTATGTATATATTTGTGGTGAACGTAAGTATAAAAATAGAATACCTTAATTCTAAGAAACAAAGGATCCATTAGTCATGTTGTAACTAGTGTAAAACCATTTAGAAATAATAAATTAGATCTCTAATATGAATTAAGTCTTTGGTATCATGTTTAAAATGCATCAACTCGCCCGTTGTTGCAATTTCCATTCTTTTCTGGCCTCTACCTCAAGGGAAATCGTTTATGCCAATACAATTAAAATTTGAGTTTTCATTATCCGACTTATTATAGCATGAGATTATTGCGCATGGACCGGACACATTTCTATAAATTGCTTGAGACAAAGGGATTTCAAATGCAAAAATATATTTCTCTTTATCAAAATGTCGTAATTGGCGACGACATGAAATTGATATCATTGACAATGTCAGTTTCTGTGTTTTGTTGGTTAACGAGTGTTGGTTTAATCTGGATATTTTTTTATTTAGTTTTAAGTAATTATAACTAGCATTCCGGAAAGGGGCATCGTTTATCTAGGGATTTACTGATATAGTAAAATGCATATAATCTGGCAGGTGGAGTTTCGTGAACCTTATTTGACCTGAAAATGAGTTTAAAATTTAGGCATAGTTTAAGTCACATTAGATGGGAAATTTAGAATTTACTTAACAATGCAATTGGTTCTTCAATTCTATAAAATGTGCTGATATCAGATAGAAAACAAAAAAGTATATCCTATATTTTTACTACAAACCTTTCATTTTTTATTATTTTTTTATCTCATTTATTTAATTTTTTTTATTTTTTGTCACTTAATTTTTTGAAAATACTTATCCTACTGGAATCTCTGTGTTAGCCATGCGATGTCAATAAACTGGGTCATGTGGGTAACCGTTATTTTCATCCTGCCAAAAGAGTGATTTGAAGGGGAATAACTCCAAATCTATTATATGATGCAATAAAATGAATACACATAATGCGATAATAGTCGGAATGCTCCGGAAACATTACTTTTGGATGTATTTATTTTACATTCATTTTGAGAAATAAACAATAAACGGTCCCCTTTTTTCACTCCCGCTTTCCAATTTCAACAGACGGCCGCTATTACCTATGTAACCTTCCCGTAGGTGTAATTTGAGTGCGAATGTCTAGAACAAAACGGATTCATTTTTACTTGTCATGAGCATACTCATTGTACATGACAAGTAAAATTCAATTCGTTTTGTTCTAGATATTCGCACTCAAATTTACCATTTTATTTTAATCAGCCAAAACCAGTGGACTCAGTTAAGCTGACTTACACTGTAATAGAGTATAAAGTCATTAAAATACACTGACAAAAGTAATCGTTCCTACTTGTAACCGTACCCACGAGTTTCCAATGAGGAATAAAGCTGTTTTTCAAGTGAAGCTTGTCATAACCGACAAGTGAGTAGAATCAGCCGTATGATAATCAAAAGGTTACTAAACCCCGCCAGCTTATGTGAATCGGGCACTAATGGTGCTTACCAATAAGTTGCCGACTCACTTGTATTGGGTTCGCTGAAGTATGTTTTTCCCATTCTAGGGAAGTTGGAATAACCTCAGTTTATTTCCTAGCCCGAAGTATTATAAATGAAACAGGGATAACAGATTTTTTGAAGTTACGATTAAACAAACAACGTATATGTCTACGCAGTCAAAATGGCACATCCGGGATCTGTCAAAAACCAATATAATAAGGTTTAAATTCCAAAAATAGGAATGAACAGGTTAAACGTAACTCCAAATATTATTGCAGCTCTAATAATTTTGTTGCCGAAAACAAGTCTGTCACCCCTGTTATGGTTCAATTTAGACTCGTTATATATGCACAAATGTTCCAATGTACCTTGGTAGACATATAACACATTACAATGTCCACAGGTTTGCAGATATCAATATATTCAGTTATAGCTGAATCGTGCCAGTATCTGATGAAAACTGTTTTCGTCGTGATATTACCAACTACGGACAAACATGACATATGTCTTGGTTCTTCCATAAATTGTCAAGTTAGAGATAAGGGGAATAACAATGAAAGCAAAGAAAGTTCATAGTCCGTTGTCTATTAAAAAGTAAGAATATTTTTTTTCCTCTTGAGTATTGAAGCAGACACTATGTTGTCTGACATTGTAAATGTTCCTGTCACTTGATAAAGCGAAGAGGACCGAAACTATAAATTTGTACACAAAATGTTTTGAATGAATAAGTTATTTGTATGAAACTGTATTCTTTGCTAATTGAAGCGCTTCCTTTTTACATGAAAAAAATGGCCGCCAGCAAATTACTGAAAAAGTGTTGAAAAACCATTTTGACAAATTTTCTCTTCATTTGCAAACATTGTAGATAGCAGATAATGATATAACCTCCATGCATACCAAATTTGAAATCTCATGGGAAAAGGATATGTAAAAATATACCATGTTTTGGTCTAATATGAGCAACTATTTGTCCTAGCCCCTTTTCATTCGCAAACATGAGTTAAAATTAGCCTGTTGGTTCTTGAGATGAAATCAAATTTATAAAACTTAACAACACACGTCGGACGATGGATGTCGAACGACGGACGACAAAAAAAAATCTCTATAAACCTTTGTTATGCCTCGGACTGAATATAAAAATCTCAGATACCAAAGTATAAATCAATAGGATGTCCAGGATACAAATGTAAAAAAATGGACAAACACGGACCTCTAGGTGGGATCAGGTGCCATGTAAAGCATCCCCTGTTTTGAGTCCCCAGTCAAGTCCAATGAAACACGTGAGGAGTGTATCCTCGTCACAATTGGTACCTAGCAACTCCCATTTCACTTTCAGAGTAGTCGCAAACAAGCTATTATACCGACCATAAAATTTGAACGTTGACATTAAAATCGATATCCCTGTGTCAATAATTTGTCAGTGGTATATGAAATCTTTATGTTGTGCACGCCCTGGAGATCATTTGTGAAATATAAACTCCATAAGGTCTGAGGGATATTTATAAATGTGGAAAATTTAACAAGCCGAAACGTCGCGTTTATCGTATAGCTTAGTTGCTAATTTCCCGTCTGTGTTTATCGTAAAACTAAGTATGAAGCGTGTGTACTTGACTGTTGTATCAAAAAATAATCGCATTGACATATGTATGAAAAACATTTGTTATGCGTCGTCGGATCTAAATGTCAAATGTCTTTTGATTCATTTCAGTTGGATGAATAAGGAACAGGGGTCACAATTGGTTGACTGACGACAGTTTGTTCGCTCCGAACATTACTGTCTATAGAAATTGCATGTTTTTTATATCAACTTCCGACTTATGTGTAGAATCAGAGTGGTGTTTGACGAAATAAGACATCACTAGTATTTAAATTTTCGGGTACCACCTTTAGTGAAAAAGCAGTTGTCTAATGCTAAAAAGTCTTTCTTTTATTTTTTCTCATAGTTTTTGAGAAATCATGTTTTGATACACGAGAAAAATTACCAAATTTTTAAAAGCTGTTTATTTTTTACACATCTAAACACCGCTTCTGGAATGCAAAAGTATTTTTGAAGCACAGTTGTCAATATCTTGGTAAGGAGTAAAGAAACTTGGCAGAACATTGGTTGCTATGTATCTTTGCTTATATGGGTTTTTATGTTCAATGTGGTAGCTCGAAATCGGTCTCCGTTGTAGGTATATCAAATGAGTGTAATACACACGTGATCTTTCACGTCCTTTGAAAGTGAGCTACGTGTGTATGTAGGACGTCGTATTAAACCACAAATGCCGTCATTCATTGGTAAGGGATGTGGGCTCGCCCCACCTTCCAAACTTGATTATGACCTATGGACGACAAGCTAATAACTAATATTTTCTCATTTTTTTCATGTGACACAAAACCTTAATATTTACACATTAAACAAATGAAAAGTTTGCAAGTTTCAAAACTTAGATTGTTTGTTTATTGTTGTTCAACGTCCCACACAAGAATCTTTCACTCATATTGAGACGTCACCAAATGCCGGTGAGGGGCTTCAAATTTTGACCTATGGACTTCGAGTGAGGGTTCTTTAACGTCACTGGACTCGAAATCACGACCTCACGATCAAGAGTCGAGTGCGCTACCGACTGAGTCAGACCGGCTATCAAAACTTAGAGTTCACTGAGTCTTCTAAATCACAAAAATAGCAAATATGTATTTCGCAGTATTCAGATTTAAACGGAGGAATAGCTGTGTTTTCCAAAAACAAAATAGTTTTTCACGGCTTAGACTGACCACAGGCACAAAAAATTATTATATTTCTATTTAGTCTGTGGAAGTAATGTCAGGTCCAGTGTCATATTTACATAGAAAGGGTGAGGTCGAATTAATCATTTGGAAATAAATAATTGCCAAACTGGGTTTCTCAAGCTATTTTCATAAAATATATTTAAAAGTTTTAAGTCTGTGGTGATCGTTTTTTCTTTTTTCTTTTTATATTGGTTTATTATTATTATTATTATTATTATTATTTTATAGAAAAAATAGAAAGATTGGGGGAACACAGCGGATGTCCCTTTAACTGAAATCCACGTAAAGCTCATGTTAATGTCGGCATGTAATTTCAGGTACCGTAAAGACATTGTACAATTGACAGAAAATCGTGACAAGGTCCCAAAACTTGATTTTTTATTGTCAAAGTGTTACGTTGAATATATTGTCCCAGGTGACACATAAACAATGCAAAAACCAAATCTTATATATTCTTATTGAATAAGAAAAAGTTTTGACTGACGTTGTTTACAAAATTGTGTAGGAGTGTAGGAGAATTACATCAATCCTTATATGATCAGTCACAAAAATTATTTCTGTCAGTGAATTAATTAAAATTAAAACTGATTAGGCACGTGTATGGTCTTCCTAAAAGTAAATCATAGTGGAAATTATATAATGTAATGACAGTAAAGATATAATGTGATGCCTTTCATGTCAAAAATGCGTCCTTAGAGCATTTTGTTATTGCTTTTTGGGTAAAAAACTTTTACCTGATAATGAATCTACGTCTGATTGTACAGAAAATGGCAGACATTGGCGCCTTGTCTTTCACAATGAGCACTATTAGAATTTTGTGACAAAATGAAAAGAAACCAATTTATATCATCTTGATAGGAAAATTACAACGTGTATAAGATTATTTACTTTTAATCCAATCGCCATCGGGGAAAAAACCGAACAAAAGGCATAGAAGATTAATCACTTGCAGACGATACATAAAATTCCAAAACGAAATAGCAATTGACACAAGATTCCAACATGTCTGAAATCGATCACATACGTACTGTTTCCGCCACAGTATATCCAGCCGATGTATTGTTTTCAACGAATAAATAAGATAATGGACTTCAACGTTTTCATTTTTTCTAAAGAACCGTAATTAACTTTCTCTGATGAAAATTCTAAGTGCATTTCACATATTGGTATAACTTGGAAACGACAGCAGGCTTTAAAGCCATATATATGCTGTCACAACGATGATGTTTGTCCCATGACATATAAATGACAATATGATAAAATGTGTGTTCAAATACATTATATAACGCGATAAACATTGTAAAATATATTTTCTTTTCAAAGTTTCTTCCCGTACCTTAAAAAATCCGGCTGTATTTCCGTATGCAATGACATTTCAGATAAACTCTTTCGCCAAATCAAATACGCTTCGTACAATGTAATTGTGTCAGGAGGATATTGGTCCATTACAAGCTCGGTCTATCGGTAATCTCGGCCCCAACACTCTCTCCCTTGACAACTCGGCGTATGTTAATGTTGGAGTCTATTTTATGTATTTTATATTTACTTTCGAAATACATGATGTGATTTTTATTGGAAATGATCAGTGAAATGTGTGCTTTTGAACGCTATTTCGACAGGGGATGCTAACTCCTCCATGGCACCTGATCCCACCTCTTGGTTTCCAGAGGTCCGTGTTTGTCCATTTTTACCGGATTTGTATCTATGTCTTGGACATTCTATTGATTTATACTTTGGTATCTGAAATTTTTTACATTTGAACGTTTGACGCAAATCTAAATCGTGTGTATCTACGTTGCTGTCCAGTGGAAATAAGATATGATCGAGTCATCTTCAAGCTATTGCAGCTTTAATATCAATTAAAGTATCAAGTCGCTGTAGGAAATATTTCAAATATTAAATGTTACCCTAAAATGAATATAAATATTGCCAAAATGAAAACTATGCGTCTTTCATGTTTACAATCGTGCTGCCATGTCCGGTGGAGTTGTGCAGTTCCAGTTTAGATTATTATTAGTTTATCATCATTAGATACTACGTAGGGAGGACTGTATGTGCATAACATTTTTTGAATGAACGAAAATTATAATTTAGAGAATATTTTTTTTTTTGGGGTTATTTATTTATTAATTCAAAATAATTACTTCAAAACTGAACGTATATTTGCTGTAAGAGATGGTCTGCTTCACTTCATTTCCTAATATAAAGGCGATAGCTGTCGACTGTTCCTTCGTTTTGAGATATCATTATTCGACGCCTATAGTAAAGTAACCTGCGGAGTCTTACCTAGGTTTTAATGGTAACTAATACTTATTTCTTAAATTGTGTGTGAATAATATTTTCCGAAATACTTTTTGTTGGCGAGGGTGCTGTCTGCTGAATATTCATGAAACAACTGATATTCATTCAAAACACCAACAAATTTTCTTCCGTTCAATATACGATGTCTGTTTAAAAGTTTATTTCAGACTATGATTTACCTGTAAAAGTAAACTTGAGCTGCACACTCCATTGGACCGAACTGCATATTATTCCTAAAACTTAAATTGCATCTCGAATGCCACATAATCAAAGCCTGAGCTAGCCGGGACGCACATTTCGATCAAATTATTTCCTTTTATTGTCTATTCTTGTTTCGTGTGTTCTAATGCATTAAAAAAAGAAGCTAAAATCATTTTCACATTGTGTATTTACAATATAAAATTACCTGAACTGGTCATTTTTTCAAGGCTTTTCGTTTGCTGTAAAATTATTTCTTGTTTGTGAAAACAGGTGTAAACAATAGTCTGGTAAAGTCCTTAACTGCAAATCGCACGTGTTTGTATAGTTCTTACATTGTAAATATGCGGTTTATATGTAGTTATTGTTTTGAATGGGTCGACTTTGAAATGTCATTGTACTTTGACTGGGTTCTACCTCTGTCAATTGATATGTACTTTTGCTATTAGGTATTTTCATGATCCAGAGTTACCACCTTGGTATCGATTGTGATGTTATTTGTTTGTGCGTAAAATGAGACAAGTTATCAATTGTGATGTCATATGTTTGTGTGAAAATAACATTGTTTGAAAATGACATTGTTTTCTTGCGTAAAGACATGACGTCACAATCGATACCTGCTAATATGGGAGAAAACTCTGACTAACGAAAAGACCGAAGTTTGGCCTAGTTTGATATGTGCCAAGAATGATAAAGCCGAGAATGTGATGGGACGAGTTTAAAATGGTCCGAGATCACCCGATATACCCGGCACGTGGACTATGTCAGAAGCAAATGTTCTGAAACAATGGAGAAGACCAATTTTGCCTGATTCAGGTATGAATTGATGTTGTACGAAAATAAATACAAATATTAATCAGAATAAAATAAGTATATTAACTGAAAATCGCACGTGCTTCTTTGAAACTCGTTAATCTTCAGTAATATTTATCGAAAGTTAATTTACAGTGGCCAGAGTCATGACGGACTGTAAACAAATCATAATAACGTGTTATGCTTGGCAAGATTGTTGCAATTATACACAGGCATTTGTTATTCTAGCCACCAGGTTGTATCTTTGGGATACATGTGATAAAATATTGCATAAAATGTGCATGTAAAACTTGCACCGACGACAGCTCATATTGCTTTCAAAGACGGGATGATATCTAGCAGAAGTATAAAGGACATAGGTATTTTCAAATTGTAAAAAAGAAATATTTATGGTAATAAGAAGTTGATCAGTATTGGGATTTTCCAAAGCATTCACATTTGCTTTAAAAATTTACAGTGAAAATGACGATTTTCAAAGCAGATCTACATTTATATACCGACTGTTATGTCCTTCATTGCTAGTATACAGACCGGTTGCGTTGTATATTTAATGCTAGACACAAATCTGTTCAGCTGTTACGTCATATGAAAACTTCCACCCGCAAAGTCAATTATGTAGAATGAATTTCGTATCCAGCTGACTAGTTTCACAGAAAATGGTAATATATATATAAATATAAGGATTGTTTTTAAACGACATGGAATGCACATGCAATGACTCATGGAAAAAACCGATGTGCTGCACAGATTTTTTTTCCATGAGCCATTGCATGTACATTCCATGTCTTTGTCCAAAAATAAAAAAGGCAATCCTTAATTATCAACACACACACTGCAAGTGTGCTGACAGATATTCTTGTAGATCACACATTAATAAATGTACATTTTTCCGCCGTCGATATCAAATGTAACTTGTATATATATATATATATCATGTCCTGGTGGCAAAAATATGTTCCCATAAAATGTACACCAGACAATAATCTGACCAAGTTTTACTTCTGACAAAATCCACAAGATGCTTCTTTCGTTTTGACCTGGATAAAAGCAAACGACAGATTATCACATTGGTGTTATGGATTTATCGCGGTAGAGATACATAAAGAGTTAAATACGACTAACAAAATACATTGTTTCGGAATAAAAGAAACCTCTGAGAGATGAAATGAAATTTCCAAGTAAAGTTTTATTTCCCATAAGATCAGTTTAAGTTCACACTAGAAACCATGTACGAATAGAACAAGATCTTTCAAAATCGAAAGATAGAATTATCAGAAAAGGAACGTAATTATCGTTCACTTATCACCAAGGAAACCCATCTATCTAACGACTAGCGAATAATTCAGGGATTGTTTATTCTTTACAACCCAAGTTATCCTGGTAATTTAGATGATTGAACTGAACATATTCCATATGCCATATACTTCAAACATACGTTTAGTACAGTATACTTACAAAAGACGATTTTCTCCAAAACGAATAATTAATATATTTACAGTCGACAGTTAGAGCGACATCTGATATTAAAAACTGAAATGATCACCTTGAATACAATGTCTTCAACGAATTAGAGAGGTTTCCATGGAACATTTCCGACGGGTGTGGCATACTAACAGGGGATACTGACTCCTTTCGGACGCCTGACTCCTTCCCGTTTGGGATTCGCAAATGGTCTTCGTTTTGATACTTTTGTTATATGTAATATATTGTATTCTAATGGAATCGGCGTTTCGAATATCCATTGATACTTCTCCTCATTATACCCTAGAATATATTAAATTGAGATGTCTTTTACTTTAGATATCATGGTATTGTAAAGCACATATGTATATCATATACAAAGGAAAACTACTCACTGATGTCACACAGATAATATGAGGTATCACTTTTAAAGTCAACATTTCACAAGTTTTACGGTCGGTAGAATTGACTTGGTTTCACTTCTTACACTGCTTTACATATATAATAACTTATTATTTATCACTTAATTATTTATATGAATCTGACTGCGAACTAACGACAGCTGTGACCGGTCGACAGGGAATGCTCACTCATCTGTTTCACCTGATCCCACTTCTGGATTTTACGAAGGTCCTTGTTTGTGAAATGTTCATCAAATTTGTATACTGTCGTTTGGACACTTTCACGATTATTTTATCACTTCACTGTTTTTTGAACTCAATAATACACACTGAACACACTGTTATAATGGATATTGCTTAAGATGGAAATCGCAGATATAGATATTTCGTGTTAGGTCATGAGGAACCTTATTTTGTGAAGAAACACTCTGATTCAAATAACAAGTACACTGAGAAGGATATTATCAAGATGCTGGGGTTTTTGGTGGACAACATATTCGTGGTTTTTGTGTTTTCCAACAGATTGTCGGCAATACAATGGGTACCAATTATGCACCTCTTTTGGCTGACATCGTTTTTATTCATATGAAGCGGAATTTATACAGTCTCTGCTGTCCAAAGGAAACAAACAGTTAGCATATCGGTTCAGTTTTACTTACAGGTATATCGATGACGTCCTGTCCATAAATAATTCAGAATTTCAGAATTACCTCGGCCAGATATATCCTGTTGAGCTAGAGATCAATGAGACGACAGAAAGCAACATATCTGCTTCTTACCGATTGGAAAGGACAGTCAACTTCACACCTCCATTTATGACAAACGCGACGATTTCAATTTCCATATCACTAGCTTCCCATTTCTAAGTAGTAATATTCCATCTTCTCCTTCATATGGCGTTTTCATTTCACAACTTATACGTTATACCAGGGCATGCTATTCTTATGAATGCTTTATTCTGAGAGCGAAACGACTCGCCAATAAACTACTTACACAAGGTTACGTTGTTGAACGCTTGAAATCGTCGTTTAAGAAGTTTTATGGTCGATACGGGGATCTTGTTAAACATTATGAAGTCCCCCTCTCAATAATATTATATAGTATTCTGGAGCACGGCCACAGACAGTGACTCCCTTTTCGCCAATCGTGCTTTTCAACGAACTTGACCGTTTCACCGAATTTTAACTTTTCACCAAATTTGACCCGTTCATCGTATTAAAAGGTTTCCGTGGAACATTTGCGACGGGTGTGGCATGCCAGCAGAGGACGCTGACTCTATCCGGACACCTGGTCCTATCCCGTTTGGGATTCGTAATTGTTCTTCATGTTGAGACCATTGCACATCTATTTCGTCGTGTTCTAATGGACTTGAGCTTCGATTATTAATTGGTACTTCTTCATTTTACTTATCACAGACTGTTCAAACCTGTTCTTACAGACGATAACTATATTCTGAACAGAAGCGTCTAACTCTAAGACTTTCTAAGATTTTCAAATAAGGATTTAGGCACTCTAAACATTAGCAATGTTCTTAATCACATAAAGATTCAGTCCTATGTTCCGTCATGATTTTATACAGAAGAAACTTTAGCTATACAACTAGTATTGCAACCGAACCACTTAGTTACAAACAGGTCTTCTTGTGCGTAGATAGCAACCATCGTCTACATAGTACTGTCACGTGTCCATGTGAATCTTCTCCCTTCATATACAATCATATGGTGCATGTTATCACGGTGATGTTTCTATTGTTGAAAATGAATCACTCTTAATCTATTTTAAAAGGTTCCAAAAACAGTGAAACCCGTTCCTGTAATTGGCAACAGAATTTCATTTTAATTATGAATTCTGTTGACGATAATGCCGGACGATGGGCCAAACATTAAGACGAGGAACCAGACACTTTGCCTGAATGGTTAAAAGCTGTAGGATCTCGTGTTTGTAAACTGAATACTTTGTTATCTGTGAATTTTAAATTGGTATCTGTGTTTTATATTCGCTTTATAACTCACTGTATTATATAAAAACACAGAAACTGACATATTAATCTTAAGGGTGCATAGAAGACAAATACACAAATCTTGCGAACAATGGACAAACGTGGACCTCTGGAATTCCAGAAATGGGATTACGTGTCATGGCGGAGTAACATCCCATGTTGACTGGTTCTATGAATTAACACATATCCCAAGGTACAGTTTGACATTATTCCTGACATGATACCATTTTATAAGTTCTAATTTCCTTAATATCGCGCTCTGAGATTGAAGAACATTTTGAAATTTACTTAAATAAAAGACTTACATTACTTGTTTGTTTTAATGATGTATTACGCCACATGCAACAATGTTTCAGTCATATGGCAGTGGTTAGCTTTTTAATAGTGGGGGAGATAACCCAGGTAACAATGTACCAGGGTAAAGGTAACCACTCGGCCATGAAGTGCCCCAAATGTTATGATTAAGAACATTCCAACATGTGTTAGGGCGGAATTCTCAGATTTTCGTATGCCCTTTTACCTAATGTTTGGCACCGTAGTAACATTATCATATGCACTGCAACACAATATCTAAAATATTGGAATATATTCTAAGATAAACATCTATCAAATAATTGATACTACTGGTCGGGGACCAGTAGCCAGCTAGGACCAATGACCGGCTATGGTTTGATTTCGTCTTTATTATGTGCCATGATTATATTTTTTCTTCTGTTTAAGAAAAATGTCCATCATCTCATGATTAATCTAAAAAGAATTTCATTAAATAGTGTTCTATATAGCCTAGATATTACAATAGCCGGCTACTAGTCCTAGCCGCTTAGATCTAACGTCATAGCACATCCATAGCGACATATTTACTTGATATTCGGCATTATAGAATATTCCGTTACTGTATGCCTGGAAATTGTCTCCCCTGGATTATTTCGTCATTTTATGACAGAAAACATATTCCAGGAAGCGATACAACTCTATTTTTGCTAACAAAGCATTTTATCCATGCGGAAATTACATAACATTGAATTAATCCGATCGAAGAAATCATACCAGGGATAAATAAAGTAAAGTAAACAAGTTTGTGATGGCGGCGGAATACAGGATTACAAAGGTTGGGCGGTATGTTTTGTTAAGTCTTCTATTATACCTTATAGTTGTTGTATCATATTGTAGTTAAACCGATTAGCCACTTATAACAAGTCTGACTGAAATATGACGTATAAGTGTTAATAACTATAACGTTAACACATATGTTTGCAACTTTAATGTACCAATGTCTTATATTTAAGCATCTTCCGGGAGTGGGCGTGCAAGATAATATATCAAATTCACATTGCATGTATTTAGACATGAAATAATGCGCAGAATGTGCCAGATGTTTGCGTTAAAAGTAATTTATATATGTATTTTCTATCTCCACATGAAATTGATAAATATTTCGCGTGTCAGTTTATTTTATTGCAAGTAATCGATTAACAGTTTATTTGCATTTTCTATCAAAAACAAATGCTCTATAATATTGACTATTATTATTTTTGTCTTAAAATGATATGCTTTCCAGAAAGTCGATTTACAATTTTTGCAAACATCACAGGTTTTGTTAAAGTACATGCCTGTTGTAAATGGTTCGACTTAAGGATATTTGGACCTAGAAATGTAATTTTACTTAAAACATTTTGTTTCAGACAGAAAGCAATCAGTTGTTTGTATTTTATTGTTCATTTTCACCAATTGATTTATGATATATAACCCTATACAGATTTGCACTAAGTTAGTTAAAAACCATGGATAATAGAGTGTTGTAAATAAAGATATATTTAATGTACTTATGTAATGATTACTTTCCAAAGTGCCACGCCCACTTGAATATCGAATTATTGTTTTGTATAATACCGTATTCACCTTTCCTCCGAGGATTTCTTTCTCATCTATTTTATTTACATTTGTCTGTGGACTCACAGCGAGTGTGATCGGTCAACAGGGAATGCTTACTTCTCCATGGCAACTTGTCCCACCTCTGGATTTTCAGAGGCCCGTGTCCAGTATCACCAGATTTGTATGTATCACGTATCCTGGACATCCTGTAGAGTGCTACTTTAGTTTCTGAGATTTTATATTATATAAAATATTTAGTGTTTTAAGTGACAATTTAAAGTGTATTAACGACAGGTCTATTACATACCTTCTATTTTCATGTTTTCATGTTTGGCTCTAAAAGGAATCTGAATTTACAAAGACTATAAGGTCAGCGTTCTTTACCGTTCTTTACATTGAACTACTAGATGCTCTCTTTTCTTTTACTTTGAAATAAGTCCACCAAAAGCACAATGCACGCATCCTTCGTTATAAAGTTCATGATGCTTAAAGCTGGAAAGCAGACAAGCAAATTGTGAACCTTGTAAAACGAATTGCCCGTTTCAGACTTTAAAACAACAAAGATTCTAAATTAGTCCAGAAAATAAAAAATAAGTCACCAATTAAATAGATAATACCTCGTTGAACGAAAATAAATGTGATGCAAAATACAGTATACATGTACTAGATTTTAAATGTTTTATTACTGTAAACAATTTCAATAAAAGAAAATATCACCAGGTCTTATATTTATCAATACTACGAACGCATGCAAAAAATGTTCTTGTACGTGTCACGCATTCCGTGATAAAGGACCTACCGAAACCAATATATCTGTGACTCTCATTTCTTATGTGTGGCGCGTTTCCAAAAATATCCTGCCTGTTTAATAACTTACATATGACATGCATCTGGAATCGAACACGACATCTACTTCTCATAAAGCCAACGCTCAAACGGACTGACTTTAGTGAACAATGTCATGGGTGCAGGACAAACAAAATACAGGGGAACCTCGCTATTAAGACCACCTGACTGATTAGTGAGGTGGTCTCTAAAGTCAGGTTCTGTACTTATTAGATATCTATCAAGAGACTGAAAACGTGTGGCCTGAAATGCCAGGTGGTCTCTTAAGCAACGTGGCCTATATTCGAGGTTCCACTGTATTTGTAAATGTCATCAGATCAGTGGCATGAATATGAACAACAAATATCAAATTACCGAGCAAAACTGAAAGCTCGATCTTCAGTATTGAATAATTGGCGGTTTCTTATTATAAAGTTTACCGATATTCTCCATTACATTCTATACTGCGTGAAGCGTCACAAATATGTTCACAAAGTAAATATTTTATTTGTACAACGTGTTGATATATTTTACATTCGGGGAGATGAATTCATATTAGATTTTTTTTTCTTGTTTTCAAAAGTTCCCATGCATTTGCATGTATATATTATATACATAATGTATTGCATTTTCTGAACAAGAATGCAGTTTAATACTTTATCTATGTTATCTCTATCGATCTATGTATCTTAGATAGATAGATAGATAGATAGATAGAGAGAGAGAGAGAGAGAGAGAGAGAGAGAGAGAGAGAGAGAGAGAATTTGTGTATGTTTGTTTTTGTGTTTATTGTGTTTGAGAGAGAGAGAGAGAGAGAGAGAGAGAGAGAGAGAGAGAGAGAGAGAGAGAGAGAGAGAGAGAGAGAGAGAGAGAGAGAGAGAGAGAGAGAGAGAGAGAGAGAATTGCGGTAGGTTTAAATTTGACCTACAAATTCTTTTATTATGGTGCTTGAATATTCCGGAAAAGGAGCATGACTCCATAACAAAATATTAACGATGCGAAATATTGCTATCCGGCAGCACCTTTGCTTCAGTTGTGTATGACTAGAATCGTCAGACATGACGCCTTTTCGTCGATATAGTTTAGTATTGAAACATGTAAAAACCAATTCATAAATTTGTTGGTGTTTAATATTACATGATCCATGTTTGAAAAAGGGACAGTGTTATATAAAACACTGATACATAAAGAAGTTACCTCTCGAGAAATTCTTTGTCATCATATTGAACATTTTTTTCATTTACAGAGTTTAGGAAATATACAATCATTGCTTTGTGTCAGTTTCAATGGTGAAAATGGCGGTCACACGTGTTTCGGCAACCATTGATGTTAACATTTTACAAATGCATTGTGAGTGTGAAAACCTATAACATTTGTGTGAAAACTGTTTTACAACAACCGGATGATCATGATGATGATAATGATGATGATGATGATGATGATGATGATGATGATGAGTAGTATTGATAAATGGTGATGTATTAGATCTCTTGAAGCATCTCTGAGTGAGCAGCCATGTCTTTTCTTTAATTTCCAGTTGCTAAGTCTACAAATTTAAAGCAAAGTATCGGCCAGTGTACATTTACATCTGAAATCTAACGCTTTCAAATTGTGTTAATCCTTCCAAAAATGAATACCATCGCTCGCATTCCAATCTGTAAATGGACAACATAATAAAAATCTCGCTTCCCGATCGCGAAAAGCGAGAAAGATGTTAGTAGGTCTACTGCTTTAAATTATACTTGTGGTATTTCAAGTTTGCAAATTTTCCTGAAATAGTAATTGTACGGTGATAAAGTTACACATTACCTATCATGCCTATTGCAATGATACAATAAATGTAACACTTGATCTTTGTAAGAATATTTAATGTTAAATCGTAAACATTTTTTTTATTTCGTTTTGTTCTTTTTCATTTTGCTACATTTATTAACATGAATAAATTAACTTACAATTTCCCTTTCTGTGTTTGCTTTTTGTTCCTCAAATCGTCGGCGATGCCATTAACTCTTGATAAAATGCAATACATTTTTAATTATACCATGGACATTTGTCTTCATAGTGATGTTGTGAAAGGTTGTTGTGAAAACAAAACACTTTGCGATCCATCCGATAATTACTGTAATTACATAATTACTGTAATGTGATGTGTGTGAATGGTTAACAGGAGATGAATTCTCTCCTCATGGCACTTGGTCCAAGCTTTGGAAAACCCGGAGGTCCGTGTTTGTCCGATGCTGACCTTATATTTAAATTACCTTTTGAACCTCTTGACGGTTGTCCTTTTGACGCCTACACTTTTCAAAGTATATTATTTGATAAAAAATACCTGATGAGGATAAAAATCAAGTACAGAGTTTTATTTCACAGGTTGTAATTGTCACGCTTTTCTCTCTTCTGAAAGGATCGCGGATATTTGAATTCGCAGATCGGTAACAACTTACACTAACATAAGATCCTTTTACCGCAAGTTACTTTCCTTCTGTACAGTATTGGGCTTTAACTTGGTAATACTAAGATATGCTGAGTAAGCGAAATTTTGTGTTTTACTTAGAAATACACATATAAATAAAATGAATTTCAGAAAAAATAAGAAATCATTAATTAATGAGTTTCTTTCTATTCCCCATGAACGATATACCCATTCCCATTCCATATGTTGCTTTGTTTGCGTGTAATACGAGTGTGAAGATAAAAACGATTTTAATGGGTCCCTATCAGAGATAAGAGTATTGTTTAATATTCATGTCGACCTCACATACAATCACAGTAGTTTTTTTTTTCATCTGAATTGAATAGAATGTATTTTAGTGAACCCATCCTACTAGGAAGTTATTAAATTTATCCATCTTTATGACAGAATCATAGAATAAGATAAAAAAAAACATGTTTATCCAAAGGATTGCTGGACGATTCGTACCCGAGTCAATCCGTACCCAGTCAGAGATAATTCGTACCAAATGTGCTTTGGGTGAGAAATGTCTAGACAAATCGTACCCAGTAAATACATGGGTATGAATTGTCTTGGACAACTCGTACTACTTTATTTGAGTTCGAGTTCACGGAGTACGACTTTGAGCAATGGATGAGTACCGACTCAAGAAAAAGGTACAACCGAATTATTATTTATAAAAAATAAAAAGAACATAAAGAAAAGTGATTCGTATTTCAATATCAACTTAAATGATGTCCCTAGTGATAAAATAAAATGCATTACTTTTATAAACTAAAACAATTGCAGTTTGTGCCCCATTTTCCGATCAAGGTTTTTATTCGACGCCATCTAAATATTTCATTAGTGTAAATATTCTGTTTATGTGAAAGAGTAGAGAAGGAATCTGTGTTATGTATGACCTGTATACAATATATCCAGATGAGATCCCAGTGTAGTATAAGTGCACTGGTGCAGAGAGCAAAACAAATATCTTTACAACCGTCTCGAAATATGGCAACCAGATGATTAGATGTGATAATCCCGTTTAATTTCTCGTCGTGTGTTTAAGAGGATTTAAAGAAAAGGAAATCACAGGATTGTTTTCATCATTCTGTATATATGAATCGTCACGCCCAATAAATAATAACTAGTACAAAAAGGCATAATTCAAATAACAAATCTTCAGTGCCGTGGTACATACGCTACGGTTGTGTAGTACAGACAAACAGCAAAATAAAGTCTTGAGGTGATTCGCACTAAACAGATATATGTATGTTGTTTTTTATGCTTTAGTGGTTTGTAAATGGTTTATTCATTCGCCGAATATAACAGGAATGTGCTGTTCATGTAGACCACTAAAGTGTTTAGAGAATACACATTCAACATTGACTTCTGTTTATCAAAGATCTGACCTTCATAGAACTTCCCTATTCGGATGTATTATTACCAAGTTGATTGAATTTATATTTATCAGCATATCATAATCATAGTTTTTACTAACAACAACAACAATTGTCATAATCATCATTATAGTCATCATCGTCGACGTCGTCGTCGTCATCATCGTCAGCAATACCGATATCATCATATCCTTTTCATCGTCACCACTATCATCTCTTTCATCATCACCGTCGTTGTCGTCGCCATCTTCTTCTACACCGTCGTCGTCATCATAATCATCTTCTTCTTTATAGTGCGTTTGGGTAAATATAGGACAGGATTTTTCGCGATATTCTCAAAGGCATTTATATCTGGATCCATTGTTTGTTTGTTTGTTTGTTTGTTTGTTTATTGTTGTTTAACGTCCCACTCAAGAATCTTTCACTCATATGGAGACGTCACCAATGCCGGCACTTACGGCCATTGGGCAGTGAGGGTTCTTTAACGTGCCAACACCTACTGTGACACAGGACCTCGGTTTTTACTGTCTCATCCGAAGGACAGGAAACCAACCTGCCGCCAACTGGACTCGAACTCACGACCTCACGATCAAAAGTCGAGCACGCTACCGACTGAGCCAGGTCGACTCGGATCCATTATCTTACGTACAATGAATTCGCTTGTACAATATGTAACTGCACAGAATTTACTATATAAATCCATCCAGAAGATTGAGTCTGTACTCTTAGAAAATCTTCAAAATTTCTGTCATTTCATGACGATGGTTTAAAACAATCAACAGAACAGCCTGTATTACCTACATTTTGTCATGTGAACACAAGTGACCAATGAACTATATATAAACACGTTTATCAAATGCAAATTTGATATATAGAACCTTTTTCACGTGGTTAAAGAGATCTGACATAAAATAAAATTTGAAGTGGTTGTGTCAAAGATTAATATTGAATTGAGCGGAAATGTTTCATTCTTCCGGAGAGAAATGCTAACAGGACCAAGAGCCGTTTTAGTAGCGTATTGGAGCATCTTGGGAATAAGGAAACAGTTCGACAGAATTTGAGTTTTAAAAGTAAATGGCGACAATGCAATTTAGGTCTGAATATATGCTTTATATCTGAGAAAACACTAGTGTCGGAGATTTAAGTAGTCATCGGCTTACTTCGAAACAGCGTTTACAAAAACAGTCGGTATCTAACCAATTTACAATTGTCTTTTGGGTATTTTTCGCATATCATTTAAATGTATTATGTAAAACTTTAAATCGCTAATCACATTTTACGTCAAATTCAACCTTTTAACAGAATAAGCCATATTTTCTAGAGGGCAAATACTCCTCTCGTCCTCTTTTCTAGGCCTACCTTAAATCTTACGAGACTGTAAATGCCATGAAAGGCGCAACCAAGCTGGGTATTAGTGGTTTTGTACATTAACTAGTATTTCACGAAAGACCGAGGTTTGAACTATCTAAATAATTTTATAATTTTGGCTTTTTGAAACAGCCCTATACAGTTCGCAATTCATCAACGCTGTTCAATTTAGTAACTAAACACATCGGAATAGAGGTAAATTTCTACCCGTATTTTACATTAATAGGTTTTATAGACAACTTTCACATCTCTGGACCAAAAATTTTGAAAATTGCGTATGTGTTATGTAGTATATTTCGAAATACTTTGATGTACGTTATTAGTACACATTATTTTCCGCAAAAATTCTATTTTCTCTGTCCTATATGTACTCGAACGCACTATACCTTTCCTATCACCAAATCATCATCAAAACGTATGACACAGAGTTTTATTCACTAGCGGGAAAATTCGAAGACATTACAGTTGGTTGTTGTTCATTTGTTAAACGCTTGCTATTAGAATTGAAAGCTTTAAATCTATATCTCCTATTGGAGTTGGAGTGACGCAGTCATGAATTCGCATTACATTGGTGTTAGTCCATAGCACAGGTTATTGTTGTTGTTGTAGTTGTTGTTGTTGTTGCTGCTGCTGTTGTTGTTATTGTTATTGTTTTCATTGCTACTGCTATCGTTGTTGTTGTTGATGATGATAATGATGATGATGATTTCTGTGTCATTATCATCAAGAAATTACACCGATGATGAATACACCGTTGTTGATGATGATGATGATGATGATGATATATGTGTCATTATCATCAAGAAATTGCACCGTTTAAATGTATGATTTCTAGAAAAACAAAATATAAGATTTTTGCTGAAGAAGAATGAGAGATGTTTGTTTCTGTGTTTATTGTGTTTGAGAGAGAGAGAGAGAGAGAGAGAGAGAGAGAGAGAGAGAGAGAGAGAGAGAGAGAGAAGAGAGAGAGAGGTAGGTTTGGGTTTAAATTTGACCTACAAATTCTTTTAAAAAGGAGCATGACTCCATAACAAAATATTAACGATGCGAAATATTGCTATCCGGCAGCACCCTTTGCTTCAGTTGTGTATGACTAGAATCGTCAGACTTTTCGTCGATATAGTTTAGTATTGAAACATGTAAAAATCAATTCATAAAGTTGGTGTTTAATATTACATGATCCATGTTTGAAAAAGGGACAGTGTTATATAAAACACTGATACATAAAGAAATAACCTGTCGAGAAATTCTTTGTCATCATATTGAACATTTTTTTCATTTACAGAGTTTAGGAAATATACAATCATTGCTTTGTGTCAGTTTCAATGGTGAAAATGGCGGTCACACGTGTTTCGGCAACCATTGATGTTAACATTTTACAAATGCATTGTGAGTGTGAAAACCTATAACATTTGTGTGAAAATTGTTTTACAACAACCGGATGATGATGATGATGATGATGATGATGATGATGATAATGATGATGATGATGATGAGTAGTAGTAGTAGTAGTTTACTGTAATTATTATTATTATCATTATCAATATCATTATTTATTGATAAATGGTGATGTATTAGATCTCTTGAAGCATCTCTGAGTGAGCAGCCATGTCTTTTCTTTAATTTTCAGTTGCTAATTCTACATCATCTCCGGTAAAGATCGAGATGATAATTAATATTGACATTTAATTTCTTTACATTATGATTAGGTCTACGTAAAATAATAAGAACTCAAAAGAATTGTTGATTAAAAACAAAAAACAAAAAAACGAGTGAAAGAACAAATAAAGGAACAGTTCTTCTACAGCGAATGGGAAAATCAACCCATGCGTTCCGGTTTAGGAGCTCAAATAGAAATAAATTGGGATCTATAATGTGTAACTCACATGTCATTAGCTTTTTGTCGATATCAGTAGACTTTCTAATCTGTTACATGATGATTGTCACGAATCTAGATTTTGTATAATGTGTTACAGCCTTATCCCATAAAATACAATACATCTGTATTTGCAACAAAAATAAAGCAAAATATCGGTCAGTGTACATTTATATCTGAAATCTAACGGTTTCAAATTGTGTTAATCCTTCCGAAAATGAATACAATCGCTCACATTCCAATCTGTAAATGGACAAGATAATAAAAATCTCGCTTCCCGATCGCGAAAAGCGAGAAAGATGTTAGTAGGTCTACTGCTTTAAATTATACTTGTGGTATTTCAAGTTTGCAAATTTTCCTGAAATAGTAATTGTACGGTGATAAAGTTACACATTACCTATCATGCCTATTGCAATGATACAATAAATGTAACACTTGATCTTTGTAAGAATATTTAATGTTAAATCGTAAACATTTTTTTTATTTCGTTTTGTTCTTTTTCATTTTGCTACATTTATTAACATGAATAAATTAACTTACAATTTCCCTTTCTGTGTTTGCTTTTTGTTCCTCAAATCGTCGGCGATGCCATTAACTCTTGATAAAATGCAATACATTTTTAATTATACCATGGACATTTGTCTTCATAGTGATGTTGTGAAAGGTTGTTGTGAAAAGAAAACACTTTGCGATCCATCCGATAATTACTGTAATTACATAATTACTGTAATGTGATGTGTGTGAATGGTTAACAGGAGATGAATTCTGTCCTCACGGCACTTGGTCCAAGCTTTGGAAAACCCGGAGGTCCGTGTTTGTCTGATGCTGACCTTATATTTAAATTACCTTTTGAACCTCTTGACGGTTGTCCTTTTTGACGCCTACACTTTTCAAAGTATATTATTTGATAAAAAATACCTGATGAGGATAAAAATCAAGTACAGGGTTTTTATTTCACAGGTTGTAATTGTCACGCTTTTCTCTCTTCTGAAAGGATCGCGGATATTTGAATTCGCAGATCGGTAACAACTTACACTAACATAAGATCCTTTTACCGCAAGTTACTTTCCTTCTGTACAGTATTGGGCTTTAACTTGGTAATACTAAGATATGCTGAGTAAGCGAAATTTTGTGTTTTACTTAGAAATACACATATAAATAAAATGAATTTCAGAAAAAATAAGAAATCATTAATTAATGAGTTTCTTTCTATTCCCCATGAACGATATACCCATTCCTATTCCATATGTTGCTTTGTTTGCGTATAATACGAGTGTGAAGAAAAAAACGATTTTAATGGGTCCCTATCAGAGATAAGAGTATTGTTTAATATTCATGTCGAACTCACATAAATCTGCTCATAGACAATCACAGTAGTTTTTTTTTTCATCTGAATTGAATAGAATGTATTTTAGTGAACCCATCCTACTAGGAAGTAATTAAATTTATTCATCTTTATGACATAATCATAAAATAAGATGGGAAAAAAACATGTTTATCCAAAGTATTGCTGGACGATTCGTACCCGAGTCAATCCGTACCCAGTCAGAGATAAATCGTACCAAATGTGCTTTGGGTGAGAAATGTCTAGACAAATCGTACCCAGTAAATACATGGGTATGAATTGTCTTGGACAACTCGTACTACTTTATTTGAGTTCGAGTTCACGGAGTACGACTTTGAGCAATGGACGAGTACCGACTCAAGAAAAGGGTACAACCGAATTATTATTTATAAAACATAAAAAGAACATAAAGAAAACTGATTCGTATTTCAATATCAACTTAAATGATGTCCCTAGTGATAAAATAAAATGCATTACTTTTATAAACTAAAACAATTGCAGTTCGTGCCCCATTTTCCGATCAAGGTTTTTATTCGACGCCATCTAAATATTTCATTAGTGTAAATATTCTGTTTATGTGAAAGAGTAGAGAAGGAATCTGTGTTATGTATGACCTGTATACAATATATCAAGATGAGATCCCAGTGTAGTATAAGTGCACTGGTGCAGAGAGCAAAACAAATATCTTTACAACCGTCTCGAAATATGGCAACCAGATGATTAGACGTGATAATCCCGTTTAATTTCTCGTCGTGTGTTTAAGAGGATTTAAAGAAAAGGAAATCACAGGATTGTTTTCATCATTCTGTATATATGAATCGTCAGGCCTAATAAATAATAACTATGTACAAAAAGGCATAATTGAAATAACAAATCTTCAGTGCCGTGGTACTTACGCTACGGTTGTGTAGTACAGACAAACAGCCAAATAAAGTCTTGAGGTGATTCGCACTAAACAGATATATGTATGTTGTTTTTTATGCTTTGGTGGTTTGTAAATAGTTTCTTCATTCGCCGAATATAACAGGAATGTGCTGTTCATGTAGACCACTAAAGTGTTTAGAGAATACACATTCAACATTGACTTCTGTTTATCAAAGATCTGACCTTCATAGAACTTCCCTATTCGGATGTATTATTACCAAGTTGATGGAATTTATATTTATCAGCATATCATAATCATAGTTTTTACTAACAACAACAACAATTCTCATAATCACCATTATAGTCATCACCGTCGACGTCGTCGTCGTCATCATCATCAGCAATACCAATATCATCATAATATCATCTTTTTCATCGTCACCACTATCATCTCTTTAATCATCACCGTCGTTGTCGTCGCCATCTTCTTCTACACCGTCCTCGTCGTCATAATCATCTTCTTCGTTATATGCGTTTGGGTAAATATAGGACAGGATTTTTTGCGATTTTCTCAAAGGCATTTATATCTGGGTCCATTGTTTGTTTGTTTGTTTGTTTGTTTATTGTTCTTTACCGTCCCACTCAAGAATCTTTCACTCATATGAAGATGTCAAAAATGCCGGGACTACGGCCATTGAGCAGTGAGGGTTCTTTAACGTGCCAACATCTACTGTGACACAGGACCTCGGTTTTTACTGTCTCATCCGAAGGACAGGAAACCAACTCGAACTCACGGCCTCACGATCAAGAGTCGAGCGCGCAACCGACTGAGCCAGTTCGACTCGGATCCATTATCTTACGTACAATGAATTCGCTTGTACAATACTTAACTGCACAGAATTTACTATATAAATCCATCCAGAAGATTGAGTCTGTACTCTTAGAAAATCTTCAAAATTTCTGTCATTTCATGACGATGGTTTAAAACAATCAACAGAACAGCCTGTATTACCTACATTTTGTCATGTGAACACAAGTGACCAATGAACTGTATATAAACACGTTTATCAAATGCAAATTTGATATATAGAACCTTTTTCACGTGGTTAAAGAGATCTGACATAAAATAAAATTTGAAGTGGTTGTGTCAAAGATTAATATTGAATTGAGCGGAAATGTTTCATTCTTCCGGAGAGAAATGCTAACAGGACCAAGAGCCGTTTTAGTAGCGCAATGGAGCATCTTGGTAACAAGGAATTTGAATTTTAAACGTAAATGGCGACAATGCAATTTAGGTCTGAATATATGCTTTATATCTGAGAAAACACTAGTTTCGGAGATTTAAGTAGTCATCGGCTTACTTCGAAACAGCGCCTACAAAAACAGTCGGTATCTAAACAAATTATAATTGTCTTTTGGGTATTTTTCACATATCGTTTTAAATGTATTATGTAAAACTTTAAATCGCTAATCACATTTTACGTCAAATCAACCTTTTAACAGAATAAACCATATTTTCTAGAGGGCAAATACTCCTCTCGTCCTCTTTTCTAGGCCTACCTTAAATCTTACGAGACTGTAAATGCCATGAAAGGCGCAACCAAGCTGGGTATTAGTGGTTTTGTACATTAACTAGTATTTCACGAAAGACCGAGGTTTGAACTATCTAAATAATTTTATAATTTTGGCTTTTTGAAACAGCCCTATACAGTTCGCAATTCATCAACGCTGTTCAATTTAGTAACTAAACACGTAGGAACAGAAGTAAATTTCTACCCGTATTTTACATTAATAGGTTTTATAGACAACTTTCACATCTCTGGACCAAATATTCTGAAAATTGCGTATGTGTTATGTAGTATCTTTCGAAATACTTTGATGTACGTTATTAGTACACAAGGTTTTTATTTTTCGCAAAAATTCTATTTTCTCTGTCCTATATGTACTCGAACGCACTATACCTTTCCTATCACCATATCATCATCAAAACGTATGACACAGAGTTATATTCACTAGCGGGAAAATTCGAAGACATTAAAGTTGGTTGTTGTTCATTTCTTAAACGCTTGCTATTAGAATTGAAAGCTTTAAATCTATATCTCCTATTGGAGTTGGAGTGACGCAGTCATGAATTCGCATTGCATTGGTGTTAGTCCATAGCACAGGTTATTGTTGTTGTTGCTGTATTTGTTGTTGTTGTTGCTGCTGCTGTTGTTGTTATTGTTGTTGTTTTCATTGCTACTGCTATCGTTGTTGTTGTTGATGATGATAATGATGATGATGATTTCTGTGTCATTATCATCAAGAAATAACACCGATGATGAATACACCGATGATGATGATAATGATGATGATGATGATGATGATGATATATGTTTTATTATCATCAAGAAACTGCACCGTTTAAATGTATGATTTCAAGAAAAACAAAATACAAGATTTTTGCTGAAGAAGAAGGCGACTTAAGTGCACTGAGATGCAGTTTGACGTTTAACATGCGTCTTTCTTGATATTTACGTCTTTTCTTGAAATCTAATATAATACATTTTCTGTTTAATGTTTTCAAGGAAGGAATGAGTTAAGTGACGATCCTAAAACAATACAACCTACACAATCCTTGTAATTTGATAGAAAATCATTTCTCAGAAGCAAAAATGCACCTCTTGAATTGATTACAGATGAGCTCTGGTAGGTGTTGTAATCAACTAAGGAACAATAATCAAAGTTTTGCATTCTACGGAGACTTTGAGTATTTTCTTTTTTGTTACTTTTTAGGCCAAATTCCATATACGGTTGAAACACGCGACATCAATTAAAAATCCCGGTTTTCCTTCTTTTTTGGGGGCTACAAAGATGGCAAGATATGGTTTTTGACAGATTCACCGCAGGTGCATTTTCCTACAGTGGTTAAACACTTTATACACTATATAAACATTATAAAATTATTGTTTATCATCTAATAACTGCGAACGGCTTGTTAGAGGATTTGTGCGTACAAAAACAGGTACACATTCGTTATGGAAGTTTGAATTCCCGTTAGATGAAATGTAAAAAAGAAAAGTATGGAAAAGAAATAAGTAAATATATTATAGTTGGCATTCATGGGTCATTGCGCTTCATGGAATTTACCTTTGTCAATTTGGCATTCATAAGTCTATGAATGGCAACTGACAACATGATGATGCAAGTACGTTTAAACTACGTGTTAGAGCGGGAGATTCAACATAATAATGGTCATACAAAACAGAGTTAATGATACAATTTCTGTTCGTAAAAATCGAATGATTACACGATGTTGGATGTCAGCTTAAAGAATCGGCCATTAAGCTATATACGAAGGTAAAGAAAATTGATGAAAATCCAACCATGGACACAGAAATCAGAAGAAAGTAAAGATGCAGAAATACCATTCGGTATTCGAAAGTCCAGGTCAGTATAATACGACAAATTAAAACTGATAATGGTCTCAACATACTACTTCTCTACTCTTTACACAATAATTCCATTTTTTAGCATCATAGACAACTGTTTTTTCACTAAAGGTGGTACCCGAAAATGTAAATATCTGGTGATTGGTTATCATGATAAATTACTTATTTTGTCCAAACACACTATGATTCTATACATAGATACACTGTAGTTGATGTCTAAAGATGCTCGAATTTCTAATAGACAATATATTTGGGATTCCTATGGGAACCAATTGTGCTCCTTTATTTGCTGACCTGTTTCTTTATTCATACGAAGCAGAATTCATTTAGAAACTGCTGAATCAAAACAAGAAAAAACTAGCAGAGTCCTTTAATTTGCAAAATTAGATATCGACGAGGTTTTGTCAATTAATAATGATATTTTTTCATCTTCAATGCGATATATCCCAGCGAACTAGAAATCAAAGATACAACAGAATCAAGCACACACGCATTATGCTTAGACATTTTACTTTAATACTATGCGCGTTGACGAGAAATTTACAACTAAGCTATACGACAAACGCAACGATTTCCGCTTCCCAATCGTAAATTTTCCATATTTAAGTAGTAACTTCCTACAATCACCCATATATGGAGTTTATATTTCACAAATGATCCGATATACCAAGGAGTGTCCAACGTATGAACATTTCATATACAGATGTAATGTACTTACTGACAAATCATTGTCTCAGGGATATCGAAAACCGCATTTGATGTAAACTTTCAGTAAATTTTACGGTCGGCATAATAGTTTTGTTTGCGATTACTCCTGTTGAACTGGAGATCAATGAGACGACAGAGAGCAACACATCTGCTTCTTACCTAGATTTACTCCTGTCGATTGGAAAAGACGGTCAACTTCACACACCCCACTATGACAAACGAGACGATTTCAATTTCCATATCACATACTTCCCGTTTCTAAATAGTATATATTACATCTTCTCCTGCCTATGGCGTTTTCATTTCACAACTTATACGTTTTGCCAGGGCATGTTTTTCTTATGAATGTTTTATTCTGAGAGATAAACGACTAGCCAATAAACTATTTACACAAGGTTACGTTGTTGAACGCTTGGAGTCGTCGATTAAGAAGTTTTATGGTCGATATGGGGATCTTGTTAAACATGATGAAGTCCCCCTCTCAGAGATATTAGATAGTATTCTAGATCACGGCCACAGACAGCGACTTACTTTCACCAATTATGATTTTCACCGAACTTCACCGCATCACCAAACTTGACCTTTTTAAGAATATTTGACACGTTCATCGAACTAGAAAGTTTCCATGGAACATTTGCGAAGGGTGTGGTATGCCAGCAGAAGACGCTGACTCCTTCCGGACACCTGGTCTTATCCCGTTTGGGATTCGTAATTGTTTATCATGTTAAGACCATTTGCACATTTAATTATGATGGACTTGAGCTTTTGATTATTGATTGGTACTTCTTCAATTTTATTTTCACTAAATGAAATGTTAAGTTTCCTGTTTGATTGCGTTTGTTGAGATGATTCGTTCCTCACGTTTTTCATCTGGATTCAACTGTATATTCTCGGCGGGTGTGACCGGTCAACAGGGGATGCTTACTCCTCCATGACACTTGACCCCACTTCTTCTTTTCCAGAGGTCCGTGTTTGTCCATTTTTATCTGATTTGTACCTATATCATAGACATCCCAAAGATTTACCTTAGTATCTGAATTTATTTTATATCCCAGCATGAAGAATTGCGAATCCCAAACGGGATGGGACCAGCAAAGCAAAGAAATCATATAAAATACATATACACGTATGTAGAAATATTTTGTATAATTAAAAAACAAACATTATGATACACCACCTAGGATTCATGATATTACATTGGTAACTCATTTTGCGTACGTCTTTTCAAAGAAAACTACAATATCTACATCATTTTACACATTACAGACCTTTTTCCTATAAATAATTTAGGTTACTAATTTACTAATGCATTGGCATACCTTGGCAAATATTTCACTCCTAAATCTCTGTAAAAAGGACAAACTAATTGAAAAACTTTAATCATTTATACTACAAAATTTACACTTCCTATTTTTTCATTCCGTATTGGAATAACGGTCTGTTAAATTACCATATCTAAACTGTAAACATTTGAAAATGTACCATATTCAATACCGGTTTGTTAGAATGTTTTTACCAAATATATAGGGGCCCTTATTGCCGAGTTGTTAGAGCATATCTCACTTCCGAGAAGCGAAAATTCGATCTCCGCTGGATTCTAAGCTGATTTTTGTGAGAATTTTAAAGTTTTCCAGTTTACTTGCGAAAGGCCGGTTTAAAATTGTTGAGTGGCGAAAACACTATTCAAAATCAAAATTCAAAACTATTCCGTTTCCCACAGTCAATTATGTAGTGACCACACAAAAGATAGATTTACTCACTGGGATCAAAAATAAGAAACATTATGATTTCAGTTTTTTTCTTCCACAGACAATGTTGATTTAATTATTTGTTCCATACTGGGAAAAAATTGTGTTAATATAAAATGATATACTCCTCAAAGATTTGATGGAAAGAAATAATAAGATCGTAAAATGACAAAACAATGGTCGCTTAGTATCTGCGGAGGCTAATAGGTGACATTATTGGCATTCTGAGTCGATGTTTTGCCGTTTTAATTTCCCTGTTTACGTCAGACTGTCTTTGAAATTCTGTCGTGTCGTATTTTAGACTTCAATGAATCTTTTGCCTATGTCAATCATTCTTTAATTTACAAAACCATAATTCAGAACTTACTTAGCCAATATTCGCAAATAGTAACTTTTTTAATTAATCTATATAAGTCATTACGTTTCTCTTTCATACTAAAGTTGTAAATTTATACTGTTTGCATATAAAATCATTATATATCGTCTATACTTAATCGAGATAGCATTATTTCAAACATCGATGTATAACAATATCTTATGGAAATGGCAATCCTTACGATCGGCTGTTATATTTCCAACATGATATATTCCTCCCACTTGGACATTTCAATAACGATGTTCCACTGGGATCTGAGGATATATACCCGTCAGCGCAAATATATATATATATATATATATATATATATATATATATATATATATATATATATATATATATATATATATATATATATATATATATATATATATATATATATATGCGTGTGTGTGATACGCACAGAGATTCTTTAGCAAATCAAGAACGCATGAGAGCACTTTCATTTATTTATATACATATATATATATTATATATATATATATATATATATATATATATATATATATATATATATATATATATATATATATATATATATATATAACATAAATGATATTTACAAGACTTTATATATGTTTCTGTTCCTTTTCAATCTAAATACATTCCTTCCCTTACCCATCAATGACAAGCCACCGGGGAAATTGCATTAGACAAGATATTTAAGTGAAAGTGTGCAGATGGAATTTCCTCGATGCAATTATCACAGTTGTCAAGTTTTATGGCTGTTTTATTTGTTTCGCGATATAAAATCGAGTTAAAATCATTGATTCCTAATTTTATTCTGGATGATTGTTATCGGTCTGACAGCTATTCGAAGCAATTAAATAAGATATGTCTTTATCTGTCGATAGCTCTGTAATTCAACATTTAAACAAGTTATATATAAAACGGTAGATACTTACAAAATCGATTCTTGAGATGTCTACATTAACGTTGTTAAAACTATTGCTAATTATTGAACAATTACATTATTATAAAAAAAAGTGTGGGGTGGTCTAGTGGTAGAACTTTGGACTCCCAAGCGGAAGGTCCGGGTTCAATTCCCGGACCCGATCATACCAAAGACTTAAAAATAGTAATGACTGTACCATTGCCAAGCATTCGGCATACGAAGCAAATGCCATAAATCGGATGAGACTTTAAACTGTGATTTTGTGTCACGAAAGGCGAGATGTAAAATAATCCTCACCGCATTGACGTCAGTTCATAGCACAGATCAAAATTTGTTGCACTTTTGTTGCGATTACTGGACATCTGTGTAGTGTACATTCATTACATACAATTCGTAAAGCATGATTGCTCATCTGAAGTCAAAATTGGAAGATGTCAATAAATCAGTTAGAGTACAAACTTAATAAATAATTCTAAATTTGACCAACGGTTTATGAAATAAAATGAGAAAACTTATCAGTTACATCCAGAAATTTTACAACTGTACAGTTTGAAAATAACTATATTAAAAATAATTATAATTAAAACGTTGTGCTTGAGTATGGAGTATATTTGGTGATTTCAGGCCCGAGGTCACCAAATTTAATCGAACAATCAAGCTCAACTTTTATTTCATTCAAAATACTGTATTTTCGTTTGTAAAACTTTTAGGTTTGAGTGATTAGGAAACATATTTTTCTTTTTCATCATTCACATATAAAATTTTGCATCACACTTATGATTTTCCTGTAAAAAATGAATAAAGACGTTGAATACGGTACTCAAAATTTGAGTACGTACTCAAACAAGTTTTTAATATTTCTGAAGTTTTCTTCAACTGAGCACTAATTTTCTTCATTCTTTTCATATTCTTCATCAATATAGGCCAACAAATATGTCCATTTATAGAATAAATTTTGCGTGTTTTTAATTACTTTAAATCATGAAAAGTTAGTTGAGCTTGAGTACTGAGTAAAGTTGGTGACTGTGGGTTCAAGGTTTTGTTAAAATACTCTGAATAGGACAACGCGTGATTGGGAGGAGGAAGGACAAATTGCATCTGAAATTATAGATGAGATTACTAAAATTTCATTGATCGATCTCAGGTCAATATACTTATAATGGGCGGGGAACTGTCCCTATTTTATGAATATCACTGAAATACAACAGGACACTGATTAAAGAGGGGCAACTCATATGAAGATTGAGCTTAAATGAAATGATTCCATGAACATCATGAAATGAATTTTATATCCACAAATCAGCACAAATATGTGATGTCTGCAACAGACAGCGAGCGTGAGATACAAGGGTTTTCTCTTCTTTTGTTTCGGGCACTTATCTTCCCTCACGTCGGCTGCGATTCTTCATAATGTTCGTATGTATATAAATAGCATCAGACAATTGTATAGTTTGTTCCATAAAGAAAAACCAACAAGCAAGGAAAACATAGTTTCCACGGGAAACAAGACTCTTCGAGTTTGGCTGATTCCTTTTATTTGATTTTATCTACAATGTACATCAGAGTAATCGAATAAAGCAGTCTTTGTCAGCGGATTCTCCAAAACAAATTTTCATGAATCGATCGCTAGATGGATTTTGGCATGAAAAAATATCTTTTGAGAAAGTTTAAATCTAACCACCGTATTAATGCAAATGCATAGCTTTTGACATTTTCTCATTTTAATCCGCGATTCGCGAGGACATTTTTCAAATATTAAATATGTTATAATCGGTGGGCGATTATCATAGAGTTGTCATTAAGTGCATTTATCAACTATATATTCAACGATTGTGGGAGTGTTCGAATAGTGTTACAGAGATATGTTTGACGTAGACTGTAATGGACAATGAGCATTGCTTGTTTTACACGGACGGAATAATAGTTATTCAGTTAGCTATTCGAGCCTTTGCCACCGAATATATCAGTGGCTTTATAAAAAAGACATTTAAAATATTTGTAATTGGTTCATAATCTATTCGCGTTTCAGATGTCTGTTTCAATTCCAGTAGATCAAGGCCAAGTAAGCAAATATATAAACAGCATCGTGTTGTTTTATGCCCTCTACCTAATTCTTCACAAACGCCGATTTGCTTTGTATGTTAAAAGGCATCTCCCATTATAGTGCTGTGTTTAGTTAATGAATAACTCATGATCGTTTGAGCAGAGTGAATTGGAACATAAAATGTATGACAGTAAGATAAAAGTTACGCGTGAAAGATATCAGCGATTTTATTTGATTGGTTGGTTGGTTGTGTTATTGTATAACGTCCCACTCAAGAATTTTTACTCATATGGAGACGTCATCAGTGCAAGTGAATGGCTTTAAAGTTTGGCCTATGCTCGGCACCTACGGCCATTGAGCAGTAAGACTTCTTTAACGTGTCAGACGTGACCACGGTGTTTACCGTGTAATGCGAAATCCCGCTAATAAATTTCACTTGCAATGTCATCAGTAGAAGAATGGCTAGGCATTATTTGTGGAAATTTGAATTTCAATTTAAAAAATAAAAAAAATAAAAGTCCGAAATATGGCACACCAAAATCTCATTAATGAGTTTAACTTAGATTTTCTCAGTTAAACCCAGTTTTTCTCCAGTTAAACATAGTTTTTCTCAGTAACCCACATTGGAGAAAAATTAGATTTAACTGAGTAAAACTAGGTTTAACTGCGTCAAAATCACAAAAATGAGTTAAACCCAGTTCTTCTGAAGGAAAACCTAGTTTAACTGAGAAAAACTAGATTTAAATGTGCCACAATCACATTAATGAGTATTAAAATGATTTTGGCGCAGTTAATCCTAGTTTTTCTGTTAAATCTAGTTTATCTCCAGTAAATGTGGGTTACGAGAAAAACTAGGATTAACTGGAGAAAAATTAGGTTGAATTTGTAACCCACTTTAACTGAAAAAATAGGTTCATCTCAAGAAAGGATTAATCTATTGTTTTAATGTCGGCGTGCTTCATCAGCTAAACCGAGATTTTCACATAAAAAAACCTAGTTTTTTCAGCTAAACCTAGACTTTCTCAGTAACCCATATTAACTGGAGAAAAACTAGGTTTTACTGAGAAAAACTAGGTTTAACTGCGCCAAAATCATAAAAATGTGTTAAACCTACTTTTTTTTTTAGAAAAAAACTAGTTTAACTGAGAAAAAGGTTTTACTGCACCAAAATAACATTAATGAGTATTAATATGATTTTAGAGCAGTTAATCCTAGTTTTTCACAGTTAAACTTAGTTTTTCTCCAGTTTAGTTGGGTTACAAGAACAATTAGGATTAATATAAAAAAATCTCAGATACCAAAGTATAAATCAATAATGTCCACGGACCTCTGGAAACCAAAAAGTGGGATCAGGTGCCATGGAGGAGTAAGCATTTTCTGTCGACCGGTCACACCCGCCATGAGTCCAAAGTCAAGTCCAATGAAATACGAGAGGAGATTAAGTGGAGAAAAATTAGGATTAACTGGATAAAAATTAGGTTTAACTTGTAACCCACATTAACTAGAGAAAAACTAGGTTCAACTGAGAAAAAATAGGTTTAACTAGAAAAAAATAAGTTTTATCTGAGAAAAACTAGGTTTAACCCATTAATGTGATTTTGGCGTGGCATACCGAAAACATCAAAAATAAGTAAATATGAGCATTGATCTGCTCCCAGTTGGCATTCATGGGTTTATGAATGCCAAATGGACAAAGCAAATTCAGCATAACACGCTTCATGGAATTTGATTTTATCCAGTTTGGATTCATAAGGCCTTGAATGCCTAATGACAGCAGCTGAATGCTTAAATGGCTGTCAACCTCACAACGGCAAATTCCAGTGAATGCATTAGTGCTTGATCATGAATTAGCTTTGTCCAGTTGACATTCTTTTGCCCATGAATACCAACAGACACTTATTTCTTATGCTAACTGACTTTTCTTTCAAATAATTTGAATTAAAATTCCCATATAGTTCTTGTACATATAATTACTGTAACAGCCCTTGGCAGTTATATGAAGATGAACAACAAGGTTTTTATGATGATTATATAGTGTCAATGCTAACAGATGTTAATTATATCATGTATATTCAGATAAAAACAAAACCACAAAAGGAACTTATTGAAAGTATTTAATAACTGTCACATGTCATAATAATATGCATTTAACAATATCTTACATAACATTTTGAAGGTGGCTAGATCAAGTCTTCGGTATGTACAGTTTTTAAAATCAATCATGAAACTATTTTGATACTGTCAATGACATAGCATGCCTGATAAAACATCTATAAACGAAATGAGAAACATTTTTGCCCCTTGCTCCAAGGCTTAATACGCATATAGTCTTTCACATGCAATTACTCCCTGCACTTTATTTCATTGCCTACTGTAGATTTAATCCGTTACAAATAATGATGTTGCACTATAATAAAACTAGAACATTAGTTACTGAATTGTTGATAAATAATATTTATTTTAGTATGAAAAATCAGTAAGAAATGAAAGTCCATTGTGCCCTTGGTCTCTGAAGTCAAGGTCATGATACATTTATCTAAGAAGACTTAGTCTACCTACATGTACAAGATTTCAGAACCAAACTTGATGATATCTTTAAACAATATATCCCCTTTGTCATTTGCTAGGGCATCTGTAATGTGGGTTTTACTCTTGAATAAAGAAGTGAAAATATTACCATGACAATTTATAAACTGCACATGCAAAGATGGCACAATCGCGTCTATGGAAATAGATAACTATAGAATAATCCAATTCTGCACGTTCACAACAAAAAAGAAAAAAATATGACACATCATGTGGGATTTGATCAGATTTCTGAAACCAGTAACTAATTTTTACTCAATACTAAACCACAACATACTTTTCAAGATTTCATGATAAAAAAGCACACATTTTATGCTGCAACTGGACATTTGTGTATATTCACAACATACAATATTAAATAATAATGAAATAAGCATTGTTCATTTTAAAAAAAAAAACAGAAATTTAAAAAAGTTTTCGTGTATATACTTTTATATATATATATATATATATATATATATATATATATATATATATATATATATATACATATTCACATTTTGAGTACTAAAAAGATAATTTTAAATTATCATGAAATAATCATGATACTGACTACATTTTGGGTGTTAATGACAAAATGAAATTGCTTTTACTAGTCAGTCACATCCAGCAAACAAATTGTATAGGCAAAATAGTAAAATTAAAGTTGTGCTGGATTGTTTAGTAAATTTTGTTCCTGATAAGATCACATAATCTTCATTTTTAAACATATTCTCCCATTCATTTCTAAAACAACAATCATTTAATATAAAATTAGGAATTATACATCAAGTCAATGTTATACACTATGCCATACATAATGTACTCAAATATTGAACAAATAACAATCATTTTGTTCCCCAGCACTGAGAAACCTGTCCTCCTAGAGAACAAAGTAATCCTCCAAATCTAGAAAAAGAATTTGTCTCTGAATCTAGAGAACAAAATCTTCCTCCAAATCAGGAAAAAGAACTCCAAAACTAGAGAAAGAACTCGTCCTCCAAAAATGGAGGAAGAATTTATCCTCAATAATGGAGAAAGCACAAATCTTCCAACATTAGAGAAAGAACTCATCCTCCAAAACTAGAGGAAGAACTAATCTTCAATGGACCTATCGCCAAGTATCTGACATGGCTGTCCATGTGTTTTTTTTTACGTCATTTGATTGTAATGTCATAATCACACAAGAGTTTGACGGGCCATTTAATTGTGATATCATAACTGAAGTTGGCTAAAAGGTGTCGTGTCAGGCATTTGGTGGCAGGTCAATACTTAAGAAGGCACAAATCTTTCAGAACTAGTGAAAGAACTAATCCTCCAAAACTTGAGAAAGAACTCATCTTCCAAAACTAGAAAAAGAACCCATCCTCCAAAAATGTAGGAAGAACTCATCCTCAATAATGGAGAAAGCACAAATCCTCAAAAACTAGAAAAGAACTCATCCCCCAAAATCAGAGAAAGACCTCATCCTTCAAAACTGGAGAAAGAATTTATCTTCCATAACAAGACAAAGAACTCATCTTCAGACACTGGAAAAAGAATACATCCACCAAAACAGAAGAAAGCACTCAATAAACAGTTATAATTAATGTTAATCAACAATAACAAATAAATAAACGTTACCTATAGAAGCACAATGTGTTTGAAAAAAAAGTCTGATTATTTTTTTCATTTCAAACAATATGCAATTAATTACAGATGACTTCATGAATCCAATTATACTGGATTTATTTTAATCCTAAACATATATCCCAAGCTATCAACTTTAAATGCATACATTCATTACATCCATTCAAAGTCATGCATGGACGGATGAAAAGACTATGAAATGATAAAACATACCCAGAAGACAATACCAATTACCCAAGCCCTATGAATACATATCTGCATGCCCCCAATGAGGAACATCCTATTTTCTTACACAGAAATGAAGACAAATCCCTTGAGGGACTCCCTGACAAATCTGCTTGAAATATGACATGTGTTTTTCAGTTGTCACCAACATGAAAGCTAAAAGTAACATACAACGGATGACCCAAAACGATCACTCTTCAGCCATTGCCATCCATCCAACAACAGACAAGAATCAAGGGCTATAGATCATCAATTGATTTTATTTTCATTCAATATGATAAAGGTTGTTATTTATTACACAGCATAAACATATTTAACAATCTCCTTAGTATTTCAATGAATTGCCCCATTTATTTATCAGTTATAAATCGTACCTGTGTGCTACATCTTCATAGCAACTGTCTTACTCATAGATCCTTTTTGTCAAAGTTTGCAGTTTATAATATATTGTCCTGCAGCCAAGAAGCTTCATTGGATTATGAACACAATTTGTAACGTGAACATTTAAATGATTTTTTTTTTAAAAAAAAAAATCAAGACTTTTTTATGGATATTTAAAAACTGCTGCTTGATGATTGAAAAATCAGAGAACACGAAAAATCTGTAGATGAATACTGTTTGCCGTTTGTTTACTGTTTGTTTTTCAACCAATTCAACCCTACCGATCATAATTGACTGGTCTAAACAAAAGAATAGAGCATTTCATACATATATTTAGGGGTAAAAGAGTTACTCAGAAAATGTAAATGTTATCAGCATTTTTCAGGTGATTGAAAGATAAATAAAATTGTATGTACAGTGGAACCTATCTTGAAAAAACACTCTTGTGAAAGACCACCAGTCTTCTGAGCAGACCACTTGGTAAAATATTCCTTTAAATAAAACTTCTTCTGAGAGACCACATTTCGGTGGCACATGGGGTGGTCTCTCAAGACAGGTTCTACTGTACAATGTATATGCGAAGAACATCCTTATGAAGATTATTTACTGTATTCCTATCCATATCAGGCAGATGAATTAATATGTTATAATGTTTACGTTTATATCTAAAATATTTTATAAGCTGTTATATATGTTAAAACATAAATGTTAAAAATTGTGAAAATAAATTAAATTACAAGGACGTCCTACCATAAATCAAAATACTCCTATATTTTAAGAAAACCATGTTTCATGTCAAAACTATTAAATACACAATACATCCGGGTCCCGTAGGAAACCAAAACATTACTGTCTGTTCTCCAAAAATTGGGGTGTACATTTTGCTTTGCTCCAATTCCGAGAAGGAAGTATGCCATTCCTGTTATGATCTAAATTAGACTCGTGTTTGTAAACATGTGCCAATTTACCTTGGTAGACCTGTATATTAGCTAATAAACATTTTACATTCAAATTTAAGTCAATGATCTTCTAAAATGAAAGGACATTTGATTGACAGAAATAAAATAAGTGAAGGCCGATATTATTTAGTATAAGACATGGAGTCTGTTCCTACTCGTCAAATAAAGTTTATATATTCTTTCCGAGCATGAACCTTGAAATTGAACAATAAGAAATAATACCAAACACCAACTGTACATAAGGATTTTAATTTTTTGAAAATTAATTCAATTTAAATCATAATTTTTTTTATTTTTTTTTATTGCAAGTTTACAATATTGAAAGACGGGCTTGCCATTTGTTTGTTTAATGATGCTAATCATGTACAAGTATTACAAAATATCACTAAACTGGAGAATTAAAATTGAATAAAAAAAAAAGGAGATTCTTAGAGCAAGTCTACAGCTGATGTTTTTTCCATTTTGAAATCAAAAGTTAAATTTATGTTTAAAAACTTAAAATTTGCATTTCACCCAAAAATATCACGTTATTTAGGCTAATTTACTTCTAAAACTTTAAATTTTTACCAAGAAGTCATAGCAAATCACGTCAGACAATTTTAATTAATGTGTTAGTTCTGATCTGACTATTCAAATTGATATACGAAATTGTTATATTCTTGTCATTCAGTCGTGATATCAAACAAAAGGAAATAATAACCACTTCACGATGCATCATGGTCCCGAGTTTTCCAAAAAAAGAAAATGTCAATTAATTCACTCCAACAATCTAATTATCCTTGTAAATTTACAACCGTGAAAGTTACCTATCTGTTTTGAAGAAAAAAATGGTGTTTAATGCCACATTCATCCATTTCATATCTTATGATATTTTGATAGTGGTCAGTGTAATAAAGGAATTTTGAGTGGTTCAGACCAACTATAACAAACACGAAATACAGTCAGCTGTGGTGGTCTATATGTTGAGTGTTCCTCTCATAAGCAGGTCCCAGATTTCTTTCTATACCAATGTTCCATCGCAAGTGCTCAGCATACAAAGTGAAAATCACAGGACTTTTGGAAGAGGCTTGAAACCAATGTACCATGTCATGACAGACATGGCACATAAAAGAACCATCACTGCAGTCAGCGTCAGTACAAAGCACGAGTCAAAAATTTTGGTCCTTCATCTAAAACCAGTGACATTTCCATGTAAGTGAAGAATTCTTAGAGGAATGTAAAATAATAATAAAACAAAAGCAAATACAGTCAGGAAATAATTTGACCGTAAATATTTATGCATTGCCATTCTCAGGTCTTGTTCATATTTTTAACAAATCCAACATTTTGCAAGCTCAACTGATGAAGTCTGACTGATATTTATAATCGTTTTGAGCCAATTCTGGCCAATTTTTATTATAGTATGATTCTATATTCATAACATTATTGTTCAATTATAAATCATAGCTTCGTCCTACTTCTTCACAGAACATGGTTCACACAGACCATGAAGAGTGAATTAAACAAAAATACCCTTCAAGAAAAGTGCTTGAACGTAGTGATAACTGTTAGAGTTCTGGTCAAGGTGCTTGAACTTAGTGATAACTGCTGGAGTTCTGGTCAAGGTGCTTAGACTAGGTGATAACTGCTAGAGTTGTTCAGGGTGCTTGAACTTAGTGATAACTGCTAGAGTTCTGGTCAAGGTGCTTAGACTAGGCGATAACTGCTAGAGTTGTTCAGGGTGCTTGAACTTAGTGATAACTGTTAGAGTTCTGGTCAAGGTGCTTAGACTAGGTGATAACTGCTAGAGTTGTTCAGGGTGCTTGAACTTAGTGATAACTGCTAGAGTTCTGGTCAAGGTGCTTAGACTAGGCGATAACTGCTAGAGTTGTTCAGGGTGCTTGAACTTAGTGATAACTGCTAGAGTTCTGGTCAGGGTGCTTGAACTAGGTGATAACTGCTGGAGTTCTGTTCAGGGTGCTTGAACTTAGTGATAACTGCTAGAGTTCTGGTCAAGGTGTGTAACTCATTAATTGCTGAAATTCTGAACAGGTGTTTGAACTAAGTGAGTTGTGGTCAGGGTTCTTAAACTTACTGATAACTGATGGAGTTGTGGTCAGGGTTCTTTAATTTAGTGATAACTGCTGGAGTTGTGGTCAGGGTTCTTGAACTTAGTAATAACTGCTGGGGTTCTGGTCAGAGAGCTTGAATCTACTTTGTACATATTTCTTTACTAAAGAAAAACCTCATTTAACTTTTACTTCAATTCAGATACCTACTTAATTCTAAAAAAAACCAAAAAACATGAATTTTTTTTTGCTAATGATCAAACAGGATTCATGAATACGATACTGAAAATTTTTACCTGTGCCATGACCAGTTGTCAATACAGCGATTGTTTTACCTGTGCTATGACAGGTTGTCAATACAGTGATTGTTTTACCTGCGCCATGACTACTTGTCAATGCAATGATTGTTTTACGTGCAGTGCCTACTACGATTCAGAACCTCGGTTAATTTGTTTGTTTGAATGATGTTCGACACCACATTCAGCAATTTTTCGTTATATAGTGGCAGTCAGTTTTTAAAGACAGAGAGACCAATGGCCTTCTGGAAATTTTTCTCACAATATCAGCTAAGGTTCCAAGGGGACAGAACCTGCACTGAATACATGTTTTAGGGGTTTTTTTTTGTAACTGAAAAATGTGCAAACAGATAAAATAATTCAAAGTAATACATGTTATAATCTATATTATAGGACATTCTCACAGAACTGTATGAACATGAATTAAACATTTCCACAATATGGCAAAATTAAATGCTTTTACGAGATAACATTTATAAGGGCTACATTCACATATTGAAAATTCTCACGACACAATCAACACAGGCATAACATTCAAATCAACAATAAATAAAAGCAATTCAAGGATGAAATACATACATAATTATGCTCTATACAAGGTAAATTATGATTTTCCCTGAACCTAAAATTTATATATTTTTTTTTTTATATAAAATTATCTTCCATTCTCCACAATGCCCCCCAGATCCTCACTCATGAATACATAAAAAAAAAAAACGTCTGTACAGTTTTAACAAATTTCATGATGCAAACTTGTAAGTCATATTTTGGCCTTTCAATAGTAATCAGTTTATTTGAAGCTTGGATCACAGTGAAAAAATAAAATGTATGAACAAGACAAAACGAAAAATACTTATAACAAATAAATATGTCATGCATTTATTTACATTGTGCATCTAATAGTGTTTCTCATGTATCTTGTTTTTTTTTAATTTTGAAAAAAAAAATTGGCAGATTCTGAAGAAATGAAAACTACTAATTAAAAAATTAAAGCACATATTTTTAGAGAAAAAAAGGAAAATATATGAAGTTTTTACTTCCTTTCCTGAAGCCTTTATTTCTATGTTTATACTAAAACAAATAATACCTGAATATCCTACCACTAAATTAGCTGAAATATAAATCAAGTCATGATTTCTCAATAAAATCAGTGACTCAAAATAAAGAACATTAGTTATTCCCCCTTTTTTCTGAGTTATACTGACATTTTGATGAAATTTAGTTTTTTCATATATGCAAAATGTTGCCAACATGATTTACCAAATGACAAATGGACAAAGTTTACTTTGGAAGAAAGAGCAAATGCAATGTTTGTATGTAACTGGCTGATATATATTCTTCTTCAGTCAAGATCATCTGCTGAGATTTGTACAGGGTTCGGAGTTTCAAGACTTTGTTTGCGAAAACAATCCACCGACGATGTGGACAGGACGTCGTCTTCTTTTGATAATTCAGCCAAGTCAAACAAATCTGGCAATGGTTCATCTGTCTTATACTGAACCACTTCGTTTCCTTGTAGTTGAAAAAGAAAAAATTAATGAAATAAGAGTACTGCAAAAGATACATTCCATACAGCCATCATGAACCCATACCCCTTTCCATCATATTTTCCCTTGTGTAAGGAAAATGTTCAAGTTTTCAGAAAATGCAGAAACATATGTTAGAGACGATCACTTCTGAGAATGTTTCAAGTTTCAAAAAACAGCATGCTAAATAAAAAACTCACTGAATTTGGACATTATTTCAAAGAAATGCCATATCCAGGCAAAAAAAACCAAAGTTTGTAGTCTGAGATTTTATGGGGAGCATTACTATAAACCAATAATCATTTGTATCCTTACCTAATACATCATCTCCATTGCCACCACAATCAGGATCTGCTTTGATTCCCTCTAGCCCTGACAAAATCTGTTAGAAAAATAATGTGATATCAAGAATTAAAGCTAACTCATTGCAATACATTTGCATCAAGTTCTAGACAGACACATAGGTTTACATTATGATTTGTATCAAGTTTCAGACAGATACACAGGTCTATATCACCATTTGTATCAAATTCCTTACAGATACACAGGTTTATATCACCATTTGTATCAAGTTCCAGACAGATACACAGGTTTATATCACCATTTGTATCAAGTTCCAGACAGATACACAGGTTTATATCACCATTTGTATCAAGTTCCAGACAGATACACAGGTTTATATCACCATTTGTATCAAGTTTCAGACAGATACACAGGTTTTTTTCACCATTTATATCAAGTTCCAGACAGATACACAGGTTTATATCACCATTTGTATCAAGTTCCAGACAGATACACAGGTTTATATCACCATTTGTATCAAGTTCCAGACAGATACACAGGTTTTTTTCACCATTTATATCAAGTTCCAGACAGATACACAGGTTTATATCACCATTTGTATCAAGTTCCAGACAGATACACAGGTTTATATCACCATTTGTATCAAGTTCCAGACAGATACACAGGTTTATATCACCATTTGTATCAAGTTCCAGACAGATACACAGGTTTATATCACCATTTGTATCAAGTTCCAGACAGATACACAGGTTTATATCACCATTTGTATCAAGTTCCAGACAGATACACAGGTTTATATCACCATTTGTATCAAGTTCCAGACAGATACACAGGTTTATATCACCATTTGTATCAAGTTCCAGACAGATACACATGTTTATATCATCATTTGTATCAAGTTCCAGACAGATACACAGGTTTATATCACCATTTGTATCAAGTTCCAGACAGATACACAGGTTTATATCACCATTTGTATCAAGTTCCAGACAGATACACAGGTTTATATCATCATTTGTATCAAGTTCCAGACAGATACACAGGTTTATATCACCATTTGGATCAAGTTTCAGACAGATACACAGGTTTATATCACCATTTGTATCAAGTTCCAGACAGATACACAGGTTTATATCACCATTTGTATCAAGTTCCAGACAGATACACAGGTTTATATCACCATTTGTATCAAGTTCCAGACAGATACACATGTTTATATCACCATTTGTATCAAGTTTCAGACAGATACACAGGTTTATATCACCATTTGGATCAAGTTTCAGACAGATACACAGGTTTATATCACCATTTGGATCAAGTTTCAGACAGATACACAGGTTTATATCACCATTTGTATCAAGTTCCAGACAGATACAGATTAATTTCACCATATGTTTTGTTCGGTTACTTTATCACAATCCAAACTTGAAATATTGCACATTATATGTAAGCTGGACGGAATTACGGAGAGACAATCGGACGTACACATAAACAGACAGATGGACAATCCAAACAATAGATGCCACCAGCCGACCTTTCAGGCCAGGGGCATAAAAACAGGAACGACTCAAAATTTGGAAAAAAATTCATAAGTCGCTCGACAGTCTGTGATAACAAGCAGAAAGGTATAAAGGTGTGAATCTAATAAACAGGTGAGATACAGAAAGGTGAATTAAGAAATAATAAATACAAATCAAGAGTGACACATACTCTGTGTGCTAATTAGCTGTTAATCTCTGTACAAAAGGCTCTAACAATGCAATTGCAATGTCAGGGTTTTTTGGGCATGTGCAGGTATGGTATAAAGCCCCATTCCTAATAGCAAAAAAGCCTAAGGTTACATTTTCCACAATTTCAGTCCAGAAAATTCCAATTTTTTAAACTTTGTGTGAAGAAAAAAGTAATTATCTCCTATGACAACTAAAAGATAACAAATGCAGTTGAATCTTTTTTAGAAGACACGATACAAAGTCAGCTTTGTATCTGAATAAATTAAAAAATGAAAAATATCAGAGAAATTGTGTTTACAAATGTTTCTGATTTTTCCCAATTTCTTGAAAAACACATCAAAATTCCCAATTGGAAAGATACAACTATGCAGGCCTCCATTTCTTGGGGGGTGGAGAAAAAAAAAACCTTGATTGTACAAACCAGAACATGTTATTAAACCACAAATAATACATGATAATACATCGAAAACATATCTGAAATAATTCTTCTGAGAAACAGTGAAACACACAACACCTACTATGATACCTTTAGATCTTACACTTACCTAAAAAGTGAGCAAAAACAACAAAAACCAAAGAAAACAAAGAACTGTACACTTTAAACCTGTCATTTAGAAAACATACGACAATTAAGAAATCAAAATGAATCTTCAGATGTCCAGAAAAATCCCTTCATGCTATTCATTTTAATTTATTTTATAACCAATTAAAAAATAAAATTTACTTTTTTTCTTCTTAGATTGATATATAACAACAAAAAAGTGATATACACAGGCATAAAAATTCTGAAATTCCTACATATTTTGTGGAAATTGCTTGAGAGACCCAATTTGACACTTTTTCACTTGCAACTGATGAATTCAACTTTGCTGTTTGTATATGCATACCATACTGGACTGGACGTTATTTTCACAAAATGTATATGAATATAAGATTAGTATGCCTGTGTATAGCTCTTATTTTTTATTGCACATCAAGTACAAGTAGGAAAAGTTAAAAAAAAAAATTATTTTTGGTAAACACAGCTAATTCCACGTTAACTGACATTAAATTCATAATTATGAGGAAGTGATAACAGAGTTCAAAACAATCATAAAAAATTGAATTTGCAATCATAAATAAAAGTCACAAATGAATAACAATTATAATAAACATTAATCTCTGTTCCATATGCTAAATTTCAACCTCAACATGCTCAAAAGTCTTGATGCATTTTTTGTAATATTACATAATTCAGTAATTGATTGTAGGAAATGGCTATTAATTTAGATGATAACCTATATCATATCAAATTTATTTTGCCCATAATGACGAACAGGACATATTTATTGTTGTCATTTTAGAATAATGATCTGTACAAATGCTCAGTAGTTTGTCAAAGACGTGTTAAAAAGAAAAAAATCGATCTAATTTGTTCTCATAAAGTGACATTTCATCTAGGAATGTTTTAATCACTTTGGTTGATGTATTTCTAAAGTACAATTAATTAAATCTGACTTGAGGATGCTTAAAGGAGATTCTACAGTTACGACAAGAAGCCAAATGGGCATTGTTGGAAACCAGCAAGTTCTGTAACTACTAAAGGACCATGACCAAAGAGTCACACAAATTCACGAAGTTTGCTACTTTTACCAGAAATACACTGCATACCATATTTTACAAGAATCAGCCTTCTGGTTTCTAGGAAAAGTTTAAAATGTTTAAAAGTTTATGCATACCTGCATGTCACAGTATGACAGATCACAAAAAAGATTATCTGAGAGATAGAGGTGACCTAATGAATAAACATGAGATGATTACATGGTAAGAATTACAGGACTAAGACCAAGATTAGCACACAGACTGTATCACTTAACATTTAATGTACAGGGTTTTTTCTTGGGTCTGTACAGGTGCGGTATATGACTCCAATCCCAATGGCAAAATGGTTAACATTTCCCCTAATTTACAGGCCAGAAAATTCCCAATATTAACCTCTAAGAGAAAAAAAAGAGATAAATTAAAAAAAATAAATAAGAAAACAATAACAACTGAAGTTGAAATTTGTATAGCAAACAAGATACAAAGCCAGCTTAGTAAATTTGACTACATTAAACACGGAAGTATATAAGAGAAATTATATTCATATACAGTTCACCCCCAATATACTGCCACCTTTTGTTTTCCTGAATTTTGGCAGTATAACAGGTTTGGCAATATATTGAGGTTTACAATTTTTGAGGTGTGGTGTTTTTCATCATGATATGTCTTTAATCCTTGTTGTATATCATATCCTATTTACAACTCACTACCATAAATTCGGATATGTTGTCTATTGTTTAAATTTGGACAATTTGGCCATCCAATTAAAATGGCCAAAATTAAACCATCCAAAATATGTAGCAGTACATGTTCAATGGCCGGAAAATCTAGATCTGTTTCTAACATTAACCCGGAAACATTTCTAATGATAACTTTCAGCGTTTATTGTTTAAAATAATTCTTTGACAGGCCGGTAATACAAAGACTTTAAGTTTATATATCCAGTCTACTCATAATTATTTCTTGATGTATGCCAATTGCTGTGTAAAGACAAGACGTGTCATTTTTTTCGAACTTCTTCGGAAGCGAGTTTTGAAAACTGTGACACTCGTAAGCTGGTCCCAATTTGAATAACTACACTTTGTTCTTACAACCAGATACCAGTTTATGACACTCAATATTCGAGTTACGGTAACTCCCTTTGCAGTCACAGTATGAAGTAAAAAAGCTACCGTTGGCTAACAGTTTTCCTCACACCTGTTTTTTCACCTGGTCTGGCAATATGTTCGAGGGATTAACATGTATAAATGACCATTTGTACCAGAGAAACAGCGGTGGATGGCAGTATGCAGGTTCTGCCATTGTAACGAGGGAATAATATGGGTGGAAACCTGTTCTTCAAAAAGCAGTGGCATTATAACAGAGGGAGATATATCAGAAGTAAACTGTATTTTTCTATAGCTGTTTGATTTTTCCCAATTTCTGGAATTTGATTTTTGAACAGTGTTTAATACCACATTCAACAATGTTTTAGTTATATGGCAGCCAGTTTTTTATTGGCGGAGGAGGTAATCTGGTTATAATGTACCTGGAAAGAGACCACCTGCCTTCTGCAAGTAAACTTCCTCACAAAAATGAGCTTAAACCTTTGAACCCTGGCCACCTGAAATGAGCCGTTCTCCCACCCTGGGCTCCTGGACAGAAATGCAAAAAAATCAAATTCTCATTTCCTTTAATTTTCATTTTTAAATTAATTATTACAATAAATCACTATTTTCATAATTATCTACAGAGTCGTCTGAATCTTACTCCCATTGAAAATTCCTTTTTCCCTATTCATTGTTAACGCCATTATTAGAGTTCAACAACAGTTTGAGAACTTGATCAGCTGTTAACACAGTTGAGTGCCTTTTACTCATAATGCTTTGCCAAATTACCGAGCAATGTTTCTAGAAATGTTGTACAGTTTCACGAAGCACGATTTATCAAATACAAGATGTTATAGGAGCCCTGATTGGTCAGCAAGAGCTATAGAAAATTTTAAATAACGGAATGACTTACTGGCAGGAAAAACGATCACCAGGTTATACAGGCATTTATGCTATGGCCAGTTTTCTGGCCTCCAGGGTTCAAAGGGTTAAGTTCCAGCAGGGCTCAAACTTGCACTGACCAGAAGTGAGCGGCTTCATGGTATAAAGTGCAATGTTCTTACCACTTGGCCCAGAGCACCCCCTCCCCCCCAATTTCTAGAAAAACATGGCAAAATTTGAAAATGGAAAGGTACAGGCCTCTTTTTCTGGAGGATAGAAAAAACCCTGATGTACATTTATAAATACTAATAACAATGAAATATACAACAGACTACAGGTCGTACATATTAAGGATGTACACACATAAAGTTTGGTAAGCAGAAATTACAGTCTCTGTGACTAATCTGGACTTACAGAATCAGTTCCGGACAGATTTAAAGGTACCTCCGCATTGAAAAGCTGTAATGTAGATGTAAAACTAATTGTTGACATTTATAAAATTAATAATCTCTAAAAGGACATTATTGTAATTAAAATTTGTCAAAATAAAAACTAAACTGACAAAACAGAAAAAAATTTGAAACTGAAAACCAAAACTGAATGTGCAAATACAGCAAAAATAAATACATTCAATATTTTGTAAATGAAAATACTTGAAAGTATTCTAATGATGTAGAATTGCATATTAAATGCTGCAAATGTTGATTTTTGGTGTTACTAATTTGCATTTATGATTGTTCGTAACTGCATGAGGTACAAGAAGCAAAAAATGTCTCTTTATCAAAATTTGAAATATGAATTATGAATTAACTGAAATCAATTTCTAAGCTATGATAAGATTTATATTTAGGATCAATATTTGCTTTTTTATACACTTTTGTTATACTCTGTGATAAAATTACTATGATATGTGTTAAAATTTCTTTTTGGAGTTCAATGCCCATTATCACAGACGACAAAAAAATATCCATACAAAATTCAGTCGCATTATAAAAACTGTTGTAATGATATCCAAAAACACCTATAAATTACTTACATTTAAAAGCGTACTGGTGTCAAAATTATAGCTGACGTTACTAAGTACATCTTTTAATCCATCAAGATCTGTCTGTAGAGTCTCCACATGATCAGACATCTCGGAACTGCAACACAAGAAATTCATCTTATTCCACGCATGCTGTTTAAGTATATATGAGCGGAATTTTCCTACGTTGTTTTTGTTTCCATTTACAGGACCCGTTCCCAAAGAGAAATTGGCTTGCATTCCCCACCTTCCCCCCAAAAAAGAATAAAATGCAAAAATCCCCATTTTGACACTTCAAAATAAAGAATAACATGAATAAAGCAATTTCAAACAAATGTCTCAAATTAAATTTTTCTGTTGTAGTTAAAATATCATAAGTTTTCCCAATTTTTCTAACCCTGGACCCAGAATTTAGAAATGTAGGAAAATCCCTGACTCACAAACACACTAGGAATTTTGTGAGTAATGATGAATCAATACCAGTCTACACCATATTATTTTGGCTCCCACAGGTCATTTGGACCTGTGCGGTTGGGTACCACACAGGCCCAAACCAAATATTGTCCGTCCAAAAATATTTACAAGGACAAAAGACCACTAAAGACGGTATGGCCGGATTGCAAAGAAAAATCTAATCAGTAAATTAGATGCAAGTATAATGCCCACGAATTTGGAACTATTTCTTATTAGGTTCATTTTAATTACCTGAAACCTAATGTCAAAATGTTCGAGCACTATTCAACCAAGTCGTTTGATTATGATTATAAAAATATGAAGTCTGTACATCCTTCCATTGCCAAGAATTTACTTCAACCTGAAAATTTAACCAAAATGTTGATCCCACCCCATTACTACTTTGATCCACCCCAAAATTCTAAACCATATAACTCAATTGCAATTGTCACAGGTAAGCTATGGCCAATTATGAAGTCTGTACCTCTATTCATTTGCTTCAACCAAAACTTTAACCAAAATATTGATACCCATCCCCATTCTGCTTGGAAAGTTTCAAGTCCAAAATCATACAAATGTGACAGTGCACAACGTGCTTTATTGACAGTACTCAACATGAGTTAGATGCTCTTGTTTATCGAAACTGAATAGTCAAATGCATTATTGTAAAGGGCATAACATAACAGACCATGATTTCAATGAAGTAAATTCAAAGGGAAAACGGAAAACTTTCGATTTCTGGTTAATCAAGTAAAACTATTTCTCAAACTGCACCAGTCATGCGGTCCAGAAATTGGGAGAACAGATTTTTGTCAGTCATAACCAACGGATCGATGTTATTGGCATAGACTGCAATACACATGTCCCATACCTGCTTAACCATGATTTAGAGATTGGTGAACTATTATAAAACTTTAACTCATCAGCTCCTGAAAAAATTGGACTCCTCGGTAAAACAATATTTAGGTCAGTCCAAATGTGTCTATAGGGGTGAATGATTTAAACAAAACCTCAAAGAGACAGATTGATGATTGGAGATGTAACTTGTTCTGGGTATAAGTGAGCTAATGAATACCATTGATGGATTTCACATACCCAACTCAAAACTATTAATTTCATGTGGTAGATTCTGTAAATATATGGCTTTGACCTTTCCAAATGTGTCTTTAAGGGTAAATGGGATAATTGATATGAATAAATTGGAGTTTCAGACTTTAAAATAGCTTTTTGAAAACATTCAGTTTCATGTTTACAGTATTTTGATAATCAGCCTTCTGAGATTAATCAATAATTAACATTCTAATATCTAGCTAAGGGTACCTGCTGTGGTAAATTTGAAATGAAATTTACATTTTCATGGTCATTATTTTGGCTATTTTTGTCTTACTGTCAAAGTTAGCACCTACAAAAATGACCAACCATATGGCATTAGGCTCTTTTTTGTTTATCAGTTACTTTGATTTCTATTTTTTTTTTCTTTTTTGAATGATTGATTTACACCAATAGAAAAAAAGAAACCATGTCATGTGACAAGAATTGTATATTCACAAGATTTACCATTATTAGACAAGGACATGTACTTACACTGACTTCTGTCTATCAAAACCCTTGAATGGAACTCTGAAATGACACAAACACAAGATATATAAATGAATAGTGTATGGGTCTTTTATATATATATATATATAATGTTACATGATGTTATGTTACACATAGGGTATCAACTTAACGAACTATGTAAATACTGACCTAACAAATACGCATACCAAACTTAAAAATATCTGATGATTAGTTCAGGAGAAGAAAACTGTTAAAGATGTACAAAGTTTTGGGACTTGTTGGCCCCTTCTGGAGCCCCTATAGTTACTAGCCCCTTTTCAGTTGCAAACATTAAAAAACATGAACAAATAAGGAAATACATGAGCTATTTCTATTACTACAAAATGTGAAAATGTACATGTAAAATCCAACTTCAAATCTGAAGTCCACATTTGAAATTCAAGTTACCACTAATAAAAACAACCTGAAATCTGACATACCTGGACATTAAATCAGATGAACTGTTCCCTGATGAACAAGGGACAACTTCTCCAGACTGCTGTGTTTTGGTCATTAAATTTAAAGAATTGGGGTCAATCGCTGTACTTGAATTTTCATCTACTTTTACGGGAAACAGATCCGCTGCATTGAATAAGCTCAGATTCAGATCTTCGGGTTTGATGTCTTGTGATGATGTTGGATCTAGAGGCTGAAAACAGAGATATCCAATATATACGACAAAAATTGAAACATATCACAAGTTTGTTATTTTAAAAGGAAATCTGGCTCTATCACTGCAATGCTACCTTTTAGATAATTTTTACTTGCGTGTATTTTACAGACTTTAGGTCAATATTTTTTTCTCCAAAGTTGTGACCTCGACCTATCCACTGCATCAGCCTATCCAAGTCAAATTTCCCCTTTCTATGATTGCATTTCCAATTTCATCATTGGGTAATCTAAGGGCCTACTCCACAAACTACTCCATGGGCCTACTCCATTTGTAATTATACTTAATAGAACTATTAAATGTGACCTCGTGTATACACTGTATGCATAATCAAGAGACAAAAAATTATCTTTCATGTTACAATAGTGTGACATTGAAAAAAAAAATAAAAATTGTCCTAATTGGACGCAAGCTCAGTTCCTCAGCTTTGTGGTCTAGCCATATATCCACTAGACCATTCATGTATATATCACAGACATTGTAAATTTTAAGGTTTAAATTACCCTTACAACAAAAAACAATAAATATTAAGAAATTTATACATTAATCTGATAAATACTTTTTTTCTTGTGAAACATGATACTATGGAACGTTCTTTTAAATAAAGTTTTGGTTTTGAATGAAAAACAAATTATCCGCCAAGACGCAACTTCCTTTATTGTACTCACACCAGAAGGAAGGATTCACCGACTTGCAAAGAGTAATAACCAGCCGTCAGAGAAAATTTATCTTGGATCAATTCAATCCTTTCTTCACTTTACATATTTTTCATTTATACATGTAAGTACAGTTATGAATGTAAACATCTCAGAAGTCTGTTGGTTTTTTGCAACAACCTTACTTAGGACAGTCACCTATAATTATAAAAATCTGAATAAAAAATTATAAAGAATTGTAACTTTACAATAGTATTGGGACTGTGTCAGAAACTGCGTAAAAAATACACTGTATACATTATATTTATATCATATTCTTTATACTTCTGAAACATTCCCTAATCTCAGCACCCCCCTGTGGATTAATGGATGTGTAAATTATCAGTATACACAAGCAACGAAGTAAAATAGGATAGAATACAACAAACTGACATCTCTGTAGTTAGCTTTTTCAATCACAATCCTATCTATAGGTAATAATGTACAGTAAAATATTACTCTGATTATTTTGTACTATGATTTTAGCACTAATTACTGAACATAAAAGATGTATTTTTGTGTTCTTCTATTCATGTTTTCATCTCTGCCGACAATTACCTATCAAATACTTAAATCTGAATCTGTGCCAAAAATTAACCGTTTGACCCATCTCCTACATCCACCTATAGGCAATAAAATATGATAATTTATAAAGTAGATAATTTTAACATGAAGTTAACACACTGACCCCTGTGATCACATTTAGACTCATCTAAATTGATAAATAGTATGGTCTACTGTTATAATTGAGGGGTGAACAAGTTATTTATGAATGTGAAAATGTGGTTGACTTTGGATTCAAATTCTACAGGGACGATGAGTGAAGACACTTGGACTGCCTCAAATTTTTATGCTTACAACAGTAACCAATGATACATCTATCACAAACATCAATCAGGTATAATCATATCCTTTAGTCAGACAGAAGTGTTTTTTTAGCATTTTCAAAATGGGAGGCCAATGGGGTGACCAAATGATGAGGAACGAGATTTTATCTGGATGGGCTGAAGAAATACATACAATTTATAATTACATAATGCGCTTTTTGTTATTTTAAGTTTGTTTTCAACAACTTATTTTTCTTTAATCCAACTTACTGTACAAGAATTCAAATAGTGGGAGAGGAGGCAATGGGAGGGCCACAGTTTCAGGTGGGGGGATCTATTGCCACCTCACAGTAATACCACTGCATCCAGTACAGTGGTATAGGCAAAAGATTGTACCTACACTGTTGTTATTTTCTTACACTCAAGAATAACTTTTGGACCTCTCATTTAAATTACTGATCCAGAATTGAGATATATTTTCCTCAACTTTGTCCATGAAAAACATTGTTTCTTAGACTGAAAAATTGGCATAACATGTATCTGAACTTTTCAACTTTTAATTTTCATCCATTTTATACATCACTCAGATGATGAAAAATGACAACAGAAGCACTAATTACTGCCTTTTTTAAATACCAGTATGTTATATGAAGTTAATATTGTAAAATGGGAACAAATAACCTGGAGCCAAACACTACAGATACAGCATGGTGCCAAAAGTGAGTCACTTATTGCCATTATCCTATACCTTTCAATGTTTGTTTGTTTATTGTTGTTTAACATCCCACTCAAGAATCTTTCACTCATATGGAGACGTCACCAAATGCACTAACAGCCATTGAGCAGTGAGGGTTCTTTAACGTGCGGACACCTACTGCGACACGGGACCTCGAGTTTTACTGTCTCATCCGAAGGACAGGAAACCAACCTGCCGCCAGCTGGACTCGAACTCATGACATCACGATCAAGAGTCGAGCGCGCTACCAACCGAGCCAGGTCAAAAGTGAGTCAACTAAGATCTTTTTCACATAACTTTCTAAGCTAACTCACATTTTTAAAAGTAATCGAGCTGACTTATGTACATGTACTCAGTGAATTCTTAATTGTAAACTTCAGTGCATTTGTGTGGAAGTCTATGGACTATCTCTCTAAATTGGATGGAATATGTGCACTTATTTTCCTATTTCTATGAAAAACAAAACCTGAAAAACAAAACCTCAAATCATACATTCATGTAGATCAATGAGATGCATTTAGTTTTTTAATATATGCAAAAATTTTCAAAAAGGGGTACATTCTGGGACAGATTTTGCCCGACCCTGGATCCACCCCTTTATCGGTCAGGCTGAAAAACACAAACTTGGTAGAAGACCTTGAGCACTTCCTTTCTGTAAAGTTTCATTAAAATTCCTGAAGCGGTTTTGAAGAACAAGCTGACACTAAGAAATATTTATCTCCCCCCCCCACCTTGTTTTTGCAGTTTTAAATTTTTTTTTTAAATTCTGAAAAATAATATTTCAGCAAACTTCTTTCAAGAAAATATTTGTCTCTACCTAATTACAGATAAACATATCAAATGGTTGCATCTTAATGAATAAATGTCACCACAAATGTCAATTACAAATGCTTGCACATATTCCATACCAATTTAGAGAGATAGTCCATAGACTTCCACACAAATGCATAGAAGTTTACAATTAAGAATTCATTGAGTACATGTTTATAAGTCAGCTCGATTACTTTTAAAAATGTGAGTTAGCTTAGAAATTTATGGGAAAAAGATCTTAGTTGACTCACTTTTGACCTGGCTCAGTTGGTAGCGCGCTCGACTCTTGATCGTGATGTCATGAGTGTGAGTCCAGCTGGCGGCAGGTTGGTTTCCTGTCCTTCGGATTAGACAGTAAAAACCCAAGTCCTGTGTGGAAGTAGATGGTGCCACGTTAAAGAAACCTCACTGCTCAATGGCCATAAGTGTCGAGCATAGGCCAAAATTTGAAGCCCTTCACTGGCATTTGGTGATGTCTTCATATGAGTGAAAGATCTTTGAGTGGGACGTTAAACAACAATAAACAAACAAACAGACTCACTTTTGACATGATGTTGTATATCATTTCAAGTTCAACTTACATGTGTAATTGAACAATATCATTCACCTGAACCGATGATTCATCACAACAATTTAGCAATTTCAAATCTATATTTAAGGATTAACATTAACTTTTCAATTGTTTACTGAAAAATAACCAATGTTGAGGCAGAATACACTTTGTATTGCGTGAAGCGCAATACAAAAAAGTGTACTCTGCCTCAACATTGGTTATTTTTCAGTAAACAATTGAAAAGTTAATGCAGGGTGGGAATTAAGCGGCGAATGATCGTTCGGGTTACGCATGGGTTACCAGGTTTTATTTTTTGGCGAAAGATCCATCGTTCGCCGTTTTTAAACAGCTGTTAATAATAATATGTTCATGTTTATAATCGTGATTATGTTGTCATTCTCCACTGAAATTCATGATTTGCACAAGTGAAACATCTAAATTCTAACACGAGTTCGTTTGCAATCAGTAGCTTCAACACAAAAGAGGTCCATGTGTAAGGGACAGTGTAAATCTAGTCCGGGACATATATCCCAGTTATGTCCCCCAAGTCCCGATGATTTTTATTTTCGTAAAAAAAAATCTAAAGTACCTGTAATGATATATTTGTACCTTGATAATAATTTATATGTACATTTTACACATGATACGCAGAAATCATTGGCATTGGTGATGTAATGGTGTTGGACAAGACGTAAATTATTTTTGAAGTGTAAATCTTGTCCCTTTTTATGTCCCAAAACGTACTGACTGTGGAATTTTCAAAGCAATTCTCCACATAAAATGTATGTATTAACTACTGTGGGGTACAAATATATTATTACAGGTACTTTAGATCTTATTTTTACGAAAATAAAAACAACACAAACAACTGATGATGAAGCGCAACGATATATTGAACAGCTGCACTTGTTGTCCTAGCAACAGCTGACGTACTTCCTTGCGTCATAGCAAAGTAGGTTACACAGATTTAGCCTAGCATTTTCATCCAATCTAATGAGGTGTTTTACAAAAAATTAAATTAGATATATTTACATTAACAAGTTGTTGTCATTTTAGATTTAATAGCTACTGCTTGACAATTTGAAAACACATTGGATTTTTTTTTGGTAGATAATGTCTAATTATTAATAAGGGAGAGGGCATCTGTAAGTTGTGAAACTTTTAGCCCAATCCCATTTCATATCTATTTGAAATAAAATATGTTTAACCTATTAATAATTTTTGCAGCAATTGGTATTTTTATTCACATTGGTCTATTAAATTAATTCAAAACAGATGGTGACAAGAGGCACTAATGAACTTAATCATGTTAATGATCAGATCACTCACTGCTCCCACTTTCTGATATGTCACATGTAGGATCTAACGCAATCTGCTACAGGGTCACGAGTGAATGTCCTCATATGTGTGTCAATTACAAACTCTTGACGAAAACAATATTCACGCAGACTCTGGGAGGAATGGATGCGCAATCAGATACAGACAAAGAGGGTCACTGTCTACATGTACACTGTATGGATACCTAATATTCAAGACAGTAACCTAACAATAATAAAAAGACATACTGGACTCAACAGGTCGTCTGGAAGACCTAGTAATACTTTAACCTCTTCTTTAAAAGTGGGCTCTGTTTTGGAACTTGCAGTATCGTACTTTAGTATATCAGTAATATCATGAATAATTGGTCCAGAGCTGGATGACAGAATATCTGATTGTTCATGTGGCTGTGTGGATGCAAAAAACAGAAACAAAATAAGGATTACAATGTATCAATTATCCATGCTAAAATAACACATTATCGGACATCAATTTTTCTTTTTGACACTTTCTTGTCATCATAATCTTCAACATCATACTCATCATTATAAAAATCATCATCATCATCATCATCATCATCATCATCTTCAGGAGCATTATCATCACCATTATCATCATCATTTTCTTTTGACACTTTTTTGTAAACATATGAAAGCAAAGGTTGAACCTTATCACAATCTTTATTTATTAAGTATTTTTATACCATTGCATAAAAAATAACTAATTTCCCTGGATGACACTTCTATCACTGATCAAATTGCAAAATTGAAATCCACACAAAGATAATTTCATTGTGAGACATTTACATTAGAGATAAATCTGGATTTGGTGAGGTAAAATTTTATGTCTGATAAAATTTCCACAAAAAGAAAATTTTGGGGTCAGAACTTTTTTTAGCACAGTCTGTCGAAGTAATCCATCAAGATGATTTTGATTTTTGGTCAAGTTACATGTTTACTCACGCTTTGTACTCTGTAACTTTCGTTGTCTGTGAGAGGTAGACTTTTGCTGTATTTTGGTGCTTTTTTGGCAAGATTTTCACTCGAATCACTGATCATCAGCGGCCTTTTGCGTTTAGTTGGCAAGTGATTTGCTCCGGCCAGGTGTACCAAAAACTGAATCAACTGAGAAAACAAAAAAGAAAAAATTGATTTATACACAAGAACTGGAGAAGCTACATGTTCAACTGATTTTTTTTAATCTTTCAAACACTAAATCACAAGATGTAACTTTCCCACAGCACTAGTGAGTTTCCTGTTGTAGGTGATTCTATATTAAAACTACTAATCATAGGTATATAGCAACAAACATTATATGAGCAATAAAACTTGTCTAGAAAGGCCTCTAAAAGGAACAGGCAAATGAAGCTGTCATGAACAGGTGGCCTTTTCAAAGAGGTCAATTCATTATAAATATGTGTGAATGGCCTTTACAGGCAGGTGCCCTTTGTAAGAAGTAGCCTCCAATGCAACGTTGACTGTAAACAATAACTATCAAATCATGAAGGCATGGTAGCTTCACAAATCCATAAGCAAAATTAAATGGAATGCTATGGATCAAGATCCATCATTCAAACATGTGTCCAATACATTGTATCTCAACCATTTTCACAGAAAACAATACCGGTATATACAGTTGCACTCTGCCACTGAACTGCGTGATTTCAAGACATGTTGTCTTTTAACCCATTCATCCCTGTAGCCACATTTGGACTCATCCATTTCAAAGAATAGTAAGTCCAATGTATGAATTCAGGAGTTTTAACTTCAAAATGGTTTTACATTTGATATTTACTTGTTCACCCCTGAATTTTGACAATGGACTTCACAGTTACAGATCTGGGTGAGTCTAAATGTGGCCACAGGGGTTGATGACTTAATATACATGTATATAAGATTTATTTCATCAACCAGATGAAAAGTCATTTGAAAATACATGTGGATTTTAACAAGAGTGTGTCTCTCGAAACAGACTCCAATGTACATGTACTATATATACACTAGCTTTCTAAAGAACAGTACAAATATCAAGTACTTACTCCCAATACTGTACGTGTATTTAAATCAGCGAAATCATATTTTAGTGCTCCTAGGGGGCATATACCTATTAGCACAATCTTGAATTTTGCACAATTAATTTCATTAGATTTGTCATGTATACGGAATAACAGGATGAAGAAATTTAACGCCATCCTTGAATTAGTGCAATGACTTGAGCGAGTAAGGCACTAATATTAGAATACTGCTAAAATAAGTACATGTACAGTGACATATGTTATGAACATAAGTACTGTTGTTTTTAAACCTAAATATCATATATATTACCTCTGTATTTTCAATGATTAAATCTTATTTAAATTTACCAAGAGTAACACAAAACCACACCTCAATTTAAAAAACTTTAAAAAGATTAATGACACTTGTAAATCGCCACAAAATCTGCCTTTTACCTTGGTTTGATTGTTTCGTGTTTTATGCCACACTCGACAATTTTTCAGTCATGTGGTGGCGGCCAATTTTTAAAGGTGGAGGAGAGAACCCAGTTATAGTGCACCCAGGAGGAGGAGACCACCGACCTTCCGCAGAGTATACTGGCAAACTTTCTCACAAAATCAGCTTAGGTTCCAATGGGGCTCAAAACCCCACTGGCTAGAGTCGAAATGTCATAACCACTGGGCAACAGTTCCCCCCTTTTTTTTCTTGGTATGACCCAGACTGTCAGGAACCAGAGTACTACAAATGGCTTTCTGGTACTGCTTTATTATTACACTGAGCATCACAGTTTACTTGTACATTTCTTGTGTCAAATAAAAAACAAAGACATAATGGAAAATTACCTTGTTTACAATCTGTTGCTGTTTTCCATGTTTCTGTCGTAATGATGCCACTTCTCTCCACAGCACTTCATTCTCCCTGAAATCATAAACCCAATATTTAAAATGTCCTGTGCCAATGCACTATCCAAGTTTCGCTGTATGGCTAAAGGGATTGATGAGTTAAAAAGTGAACACATTACAATGTTACAGCATTGTATTATCTGAGTACAAACTAACAGATGTTTTTTTATTTTTTTACTGTTGTTTTATCTCCACTGATAATATAATATTTCCTCTATGATATCACTAGCCAAATTAAAGTAGTCAGGGTTTTCTACATGTCCAGGGCTTTTTCTTACCTTTTTGGGAACATGGCCCATATCGAAAAAATGAGAAACAATGGAAAGATGTTATTCAATTTCAATTGACATATTTTCTGTTCTTATCGGACAACGATTAGACCTACACAGACCACTGCTTAATTTTAATTGCATTAAAGCAATTATGACAAGTAGTTATACCCATTTACCTTTACTTGTTAACAGGAGTTGATTGTCTCAAGTTTTGCAGGTAAATAAGAAATTGATAACAATGCTCTTTGTGTAAATCTTCAATTGCTGAAGGTATTTTCAAGATAATATGTGACAATTCTAAAATATTTCAATACTTAGGACCCGAAATATACTTGGACGTAAGCGAAATTTCAAGATAAAAACTTCAGAGATATCCAGATATGGCCCTATTCCAGGAATCATCCCGAGACCTCTTGCTTTTGAGTCCAATGATCAACCACCAGACCACTGCAAGTGGGGCACAAGTGGTCACAACAGAATATGTAACATAAACATATGCATATACATTCACACAAATACACACATTCTCTCTCCATCAAGCAAACATACATACACACACACACAAACTGACAAAATTATGAAATGTTACAAATTAAAACCCATTTAACAGAACTTTAAGATTGAAACTGATATAAGCACGGTCACAAAACAAAGCATTCTTAGCATGTAATCAGGGATTACAAAATTCAACCACTCTTCTTCGTCACAATATTAGCAATAGATTAAAGGGGTATTACATGTAGCTGTGTTTAACTAAAAAAAAATATTGTTATGATTTTTTCTACTTTTACTACTTGTGCTTGATGGACAATAACAAATAAGAGTTAAATACAGGTATAAATAATCTTACGCCATGTAGAAAAAATTTCTGGTTCTCAGACAATCAGCCTTCCAAAATGGGCAAGGTAGGTAGGTATTTTATTTTTATTTTTTATTTCCAAATTGTTGTTTATATACCTTGAAGGAACGAAAACAAGAAGACATTATGTAACAAAAAAATGTCTTTTATTCATTGAGACCTTCAATAAATTGAAACAAAAAGTTGTGTGATTGTCTTGTTCCCTTAGTTTTCAAACTGAAATATCAACAAAAATATAAAAAAAGCTAAAAGATTATATATATATATATATATATCAATCAAAAAACATAAAAATGTTTTTAAACTACAAGAAAATTAATATTGTAAATGCATCATCAATCATTATCGTTACTTTTTTACAAAGCTGTAACTACTATAAAAATCAATGCAAATTCCAAAAGTGAGTTTTCATTTTTGAAAACAATAGCTATACATTTTTATGTATTTCATTGAAACTTTTATTTAGAGTAACTAATTATCATTCACCTACAATTAATTCAGATTTTAAAACTTTTATACACTATATGTATATAGTGTTACATGTATCATCATTTCAACACATCCTGAAATTCAGTTCCATTTGGTATCGGCTCTTTCATTTAACACCCAACTTCCACTTCCTTCATAAACTGCAAGCAACAGCAGAAAACACACAATGTGTTCTGTGACATTTTCAGGCATAAGTAAAGATTAACGTGTTGAATTGTCATTAAAATAATTATTTTAGTTTCTAATTGGTTTTTAGAAATGCATTTTGAACTACAAATAGAAATAAATGGATCACTTCCGAAAATTAAGATTTTGAAATGACGAATGGTTGTACTTCTACTGACATTTTTACTTGCCCAGCTGGGCAACGAACAATTGAAATGTTGTTGCTCGGTTCCAACTTTTACTTGCCCCAGACAAGTGGGCAACCGTTAATGGCAAGCCCTGAAATTGGAGTCACAAATAAATCGTCATATGGCAGGAAATTCAAACTTAACTTTTTTGAGAAAAAACATCATGTGGCAGTGATTCTTTTATGAAAAAAATGGTGAATAAAATGGTTTCATCAGCGATTTGTTTTTGCCCACAGCAGTGTCTGAGAACCAGAAGTATGTTTTTACTTGGCCTTATATATCTGTATATTTGTATTTATCTGTGTGGTATGCATATACAAATAGTAAGGCTGAGTAAATCATATGCAACTGAAAAACCTGGGTTTCTCAAGCAATTTTTACAAAATATATAGGAATTTAAAAATGTTGATGCAAGTGTACATGTATATCTCTTTTTTTTTTTGTTATTGTATATCAATCCAAGTACAGTCAAACTTGTATATAAAGACCGCTCAGGGGAAATGACAAAAATGGTCTTTATAGACAGGTGGTCTTTATATACAGGGTCACATGAGATATGAAATCCAAGGCATCGGAGATGGCTTATTATTATTTCCAATTACATATTTCTTCCATGGTTAGATATTTCATTTAGTGATTAAATGGATATTGTATTTAAATACTAAAGGGATTTTCTTAACTCCAGGGTCTGGAAAATATTCATTTTTTTAAAAAAAAAATCCAAATTTGGAATATTTGCATCTTTTCGGGAAAATACAAGCCATTTTGGCATTAGGAAGGGTCCTGTAACCACCCAAAAAATAGTCATAGAAAATCCCTGTAGCTAATACATGCATAACATGTAAATAATAAAAAAAATTATAACAATGAAATAATTCAATGTTTTAATAATTTAAATTAATTTATGATGTAATTGAATTATACATGTACATCGAGGATACGGCACATTATTAAAACTGAAACAAATATCTTAAATGTGCTCAAAGTCGGTGGTCTGTGTTGTTAAGTCACACGAGTCAGAAGTGTAAGAATATACAGAAAGATGTAGGTAGTTGAATTTTATTTAATTATCATTTTATTAGACGTAATCCAATGCTACGAGCGCCGGCGATTTTACTCTTTGGATTGAGATGTTGACTTGCTAATCAAGTGATGTTCGATTAGTTACAGCATTCCAGAATACGAGAAAACAAATAATCATTCAGCGATGATATTTAAATGCTCCTGTTCGTAAAAACACCTTGTCACAAGTGTCCTTTCTGAATTTTTTTCCTTTTAAGTCTTAGTCTTTCGCCGATTAAGTAATCGTCACCGGAAACTTTGGTCATAAATTGATGATCGAAAACAAAAGATCAATCAGTCAGCGATGATTGATAGTTCCTGGTTGTAAAAACACCCTGTCATAGAGCACGTACGAGTGCCTAATTACTATCCGGGTCGTTAATTGACACCTCCAGGTGTGTTGTGACTGTCGAAGCCTCGTGTATTTCGCCATGTTGTTGATCAAGTCTCGAATTGTCCCGCGAGAATTATGTACGAGTTATCTCCCTTCCAAGAGCAGTAAGTGTATAAGCAGTCGCTATACGCAAGTAGGACAACCACCGGCAGACAAAATACAGCGGTCGCCGGTCGCGTAAGGCAGGTGGTCGCTATATAGAGGTCAAATATATAGTAATTCTCAAGGGGCAGTCAAAATACGGTCGTTATGGACAGGAAGTCGTTATATGAGGGGGGTCGCTAAGGCAAGTATGACTGTAATAAAATGGGGGAGAAGTAGGGGAGAGGGATTTTGAAACAACACAGGTAATGCCCCTTTAATATAAAACCAGACATTTTGAAATTAAAAAAAAAATACTGGTCAACCGGACCAGTGAATAAAGGAATTTCACTTGTCAAAGATTTTTTTTTACTGGCCTGTATATATACATAATTGAAATGAAATGGAAAATTACTGGTCATTTGGACCAATTATCAGATAGATTTCACCGGACATTTGTAAAATTCTGGTAAGACCAGTAAATTTCAAAAACTCTGTAAAACCAGGTCAATTTTTCACAAAATATCTGACTATTAAGCATGTGCAATTTATCATAAGACATACTGTAAACAGGTGAACCACAATATATCTCCTTAGACAGAACAAACTTTGTAGCAGCAGAGAACTAAATATAGAACATACCCTGGAATTCTTTTTTTCTTCAAAGAAGCAATGATAGATTCATAAGATTGTCTGCACACTCTACAGTGAAACCTGTCTTGAGAGATCACTGTCATCAAAGACCACCTGTCCTGAGAGACCACATTTTGAAAACCAATTAGCTTAAAAATAACTTTGTAAATAATGCCGCTTTTGGGAGACCACATATCTTGGGGGACCACAAATTGCTGGATAAAAGAGTGGTCTCTCAAGAAGGCATGTTCTAACTGTATTATGAACTAAAGCTGAGGTCAAGAATTATAAGAATCTTCATCATACATGGCATTAATTTGTCACAGAAGTAAAGTCACATCTGTAATGACTGACTAGGTATTTTGCCACGATATTTACATATAAAAAAGAGTTTTAATTTTAAAAGATCCATCAGCAGGTGGTGTTTCGTGACAGAGATTTCGTACGATGATCTTCAATGTTTTAATGTTCCTCACCTTTTCATGGCCTGTAATTTGGAATTCATTGCATCTTGTCGACCTTTCAATGTTTTGACGTCTGTTAATACTTTCTGGATATCTTCAGTCTGGTATTCACTATAGACTGATGGCTGCAGTTTGACTTGAGTCGGTAATATGTGCTGCTACAAAAATCAAATGTGTACAATTTCAGTAGTAGTACTACAATACAGTAAGCATATGCTTAAAAATCACAAGATAATGCTCTTTTACAAATTGGCAGATCATTAATGATTTTGCATTGTACAACATGTACATGTACATTCCAGTCCTGAAAACTGATAAATCCAATTGACATTTTGTTGTGAATATTTTCATTTTGAAGTTAATAAAAAGTCCTTGTATAATTGGCCAAAAGACTTATCAGGACATTTTACTGATGCTTTTTAACTCAATCACCCCTAATGATACATTCAGACTGGTCTAAGTCATTGATTTACAGAATAATCCATTGTTTTTTAGGGGTTGATGAGTTAACATTTAGATTTTATGGTGTTTTACGCAACACTCAACATTTTTTTATCAGTTATATGGTGGCAGGCAGACTTTACTGGTGGGTGAAAGAATGTGGTTATAATGTACCCAGGAAGAATCCACTGGCCTTCTTTAGCTTTGGTTACAAAGGGGCTCAAACTTGTGCTGACAAATTAAAAGGCAAATGGCCAAGGAGGCCCTACATGTACATCAAATTAAGTCATTCACCCCTTAACATTTTGACCGGTCTACGTTATTGATTTACAGGAGAGTCCATTGTTTTTCGGGGGTTGATAAGTTAACTTAAAATGGAGGTAAAGGTGAAATGCCCTAACATTTCCACCTTCCTGTATGTGACATTGGCGCAATATGGGTTCTTTAATAAGCAGTATATAGTCAAACCTGCATTAAAGGCCACCTCTATTTAAAGGGCACTTGCTTATAAAGGATATTTAAATATAACCTTAGTAACTTTTTATAATGAATGGCCACCTCTGCCTGTTCCCTTCAGTGGCCTTTATAGAAAAGTTTGAATGTACTATTACACAACTGAGCACCAGCAGCATATCATCTCAAAGATATTTCCATGTTTGGTATATAAATATATAAACAAGATTCGAGAGAATGAATTTATTATGAAACTACAATTACGATATTGTCACTTTTTTAAAACACCCTGTTTTTCAATTTGATAAATTGACAGAGACATTGTACAAAAATGAATGAAAATGACAATGTGTAAAAAGACGTAAAAAATGTGTCAAAAATTTATTTTCCGATTTCAACAAAATTAACAAACTTTAATCATACATCTATATGTAGATCACTCAGATGCAATTAGTTTTTAAATCCATGCAACAGTTCTGGAGAAGAAGATTTTTAAAGACGGGTACCCCCTGAGGCCTCTTTTGCCCCACCCTGGGTCAGGGCTGTCATTGATGAGAAATTTTATACTGATATATCTATAAGTAAAAAGTATCGATATTTAGATAAATCGAATAATTTGGTACTTCTATGAATGCTTTCAAAATGAATAGATTCATTGTAATATTTAGGTGCCTTATTATATCTTTGACTATCTGAAGATGAAAAAAAAGCAATCATTGCAAGGAAAACATGGTTTATTTGAACAAATTGGTCAATTAGTTCAATAACATGAAGTAAAACAAATGGAAAATTTTTGAAATTGTAAAAGAAAATACATGCTACGATATGCATGATGAAATATATCGATTCTTAAAAATTATATCGATTATCGTATCAAATCAATTTGTATATTGATATATACTGAGTCTACCAATGACATCCCTACCCTGGGCCAATCTGGCCAAAATGAACAAACTTGATAAAGGACCTCTGTGTCTGTAAATCTTGGAATACCTGCATGAAGCATAAAAAATTAGGTCACCAATCGCAGAGCAATTTGCATACACTATCAAAATTGATTGGTATTTTTACTAGTGTAAGACTTCATGTATGTACTTGAAGTTAATTACAAGAAATTGAAATATGACAGCATTTAATCTTAGAAATGTCAAATTTATACAATCTATCATTTTGAAGAAATAATAAGATATTCATGAAAATTAAATATGCATACTCAACTCGATGTATCTGGGTCAATATCAGTCACAAAACCTTGCACTTTTAAGGATTATTAACACATTCACAATTTATGACAACATTTCACATGTATGGATATAATTTTAATGTACATCATTCATATTAGCAACTTTTTATCTCTTCAAAATTCTGTCAAAATTGTAGCTACTGTCACTAAATAACAGTATGTCGGTTTCAATTTCAGACTATATCAACCATGAAATATTCACAAAATAATCTACATAGCTATACATACCTGTGTCACTTTCCTTTTGATGTTTTCTAAAAGACCTTCCTGTCCTCGTTGAAAATAAAAATGCTGAAATTCCAAGTCTTCTTTCTCCGTTTTCAAACCTTGTTCTATATTTACAACTTTACGGAAGCCATCTGCAACACAAATTTTTCTATCAAATTTACATGTACATTTGTACTGTAGGTGATCATTAAAATATCATTTGTCTGAGATGTCCTGACCAGTAGATTTAGAATGTGTTACTAATTATTTGTAATAACAATCTTTTGTGGCATTTTAAAAGTAAATATACAACCAGAGACATATCTCTGATACAGCACAAAATAAAGGCCGATTTTAACAATTACCGAGTGTGTGATGGGCCGAATGTGTGACACTGATAGTGCCAGAGATTTCCCTGAACCCAAATGCTCAAAATATTTGTTGACACTAAAACGATGTCAGGAACACATGGTCGGAATATTAAATTGATTAATTTGGCATAAAAACAACACAGACAAATATAGAGCATCAAGCTTAAAATTGGACTCAAGTAATTAAGACCATTGGATTGCATTATGTGGAAAATTAATGTGAATAGTCAATAAAACAAATGTCCATTTAGCCAGGACGCTGTCTGTTAGGTTTGCTTACACTTACAGCTCATCTGTTTTTATACCGTAGAGTTGTGTACAATGAATGCTGCCTAGTTTATACCAACTCAAAAGATAAGAACAATTATCACACCTTAAAGATCATAGTTTGACATTGGAAACAAATTTTCTAACATTTTTGTAAAGTGGAAAAATACTAAGAAAATACATATTTAAAAAGATATGTGCAATTTTTAAAAAACATCTCATCATTGTCTGGTCGCCTTTTATATCACAGTTTCTACAGTCCTCAAGAAATGCTATGCGGGTTATCCCGCCTGTCTGTGACGTCATATGAGTACAATTTCCCATAAGAATTCAATGGATAGAGGTAGATGTAAAGACACAGACTCTTGTCGGCATATTTAATGTATCTCAACGGGACCAGGTGTGAAAATTTCTGAAGTGTGAAGACTTGAGTTGTCTTTTCGATAACTTACCTACCATTGTTTTATTAATAAGCCAGTGAACATTTATAAAATTTTAATAAATTAGGAAAATTAAAATAATTAATTTTATTTTTATATGGGTGTCTTAGCACTACATGTAATAACCCCTAATGCTGACGCTGTACATGAATATATTTACAAGTGATCGCATATGGTTGTTAAAAGAAAATACATGTAGACTAAGATACAGGGGCTTAATGGTTTTACAGTGGAAAATTTACAAAAATGGCATAACAGACTTTTTATACATGTATTTGTTCTCTATTATACATGTGTATAATTTTTGTTCTGTGGAAAAATGCAATGTGAAGGTGTTGACATCAAATATTCAAAGTCCTAATGCTTACATAGATGTTAATATAATAATTATAACTTGAGAATATGAAATCATAAAAACTGATAAATTCTGAAGATAAAACTTAATGTTCTCTATTAAAAAAACGATATACAAAACCTAGTAATTTCAAACGTAAATTTGAAGAAATTCTACTTGCAAGTCATTGGGGAATTTATTGCCTATTTTTTAAATACATGTATTGCAAAATTATTTTTTATATAAATAAATTAAATGTTTAATATTAAAAAAAAAATTAATAAATGTATTAGAAAAAAAAATTTTAATATGTCAAGATTGATTAAATTTTCTGATATTAATAAGATTTTTTTAAACATTACAAAATATTTTTTAATTAGAAATCAACTGATTTTTTAATATTAAGAAATCAACAAATTTTCATATTAGAAAATATATATTTTTTTAATTTTTGAAAAGAATTTCATATGTTGTTAAAAATATATTTTCAATATTAATAAACTGACTGATTTTTATATCTGAAAATTTTTTTTTTAATTTTAGATATTTTTTTTCAATATTAAAAATATTTTAATACATGTATAAGAAAAAAAATAATATGAAGATTTGTTACGTTACAAAATGAATTTTAAAGTCAAGATGTCTATTTTGTTTACAGTGGCAGTCTCTTTTTTTTTTCTCTCTTACCCTGATCACTTCCCATTGTATAATTTCAGCATGCCCACTTATTTTTTATTTGGGGGTTTTTGTACCCTCTGACCCGTAACAAATTTTGAGGGTACACTAATTGTCAAAAAAAATAAAGAGGGTGCAAAAATGTAATTTCAGTTGTATGCTTAATAATCTTTTATTACCTAGATATAACTATAAAAGAAAGTGCCATACATTTAGGTGAATATATCATTGTGGTGGATAGGTCGAATGGTCGATTTTTGGCATAAATTCAGATTTAAGTAATAGACAGGTCGATGTCAGCAGACTTGAAATTAGGGATTTGTCATGACAAAAACAAATCGTTTATGTGAATCTAACAATAACATGTAAAATAACTGGTGCTAAAGCTGTAATATTTTCTTGTATTGTCTGAGCCATGTTTGGTTATCAATTTCAAAATGAATTTGTATAGCAACCAATCGTCAAAATAGAAATATTTTAATTAATATAATTAAAAAAGAAAAAAGTTTATCCTATATCTTTTCTACATACTTTTTTCTTTGTTTGGTCGCTTCAATTTTTGAAAACACTCTTCCTACGGGAATCTCTGTGTTATCCATGCAATGTTAAATAATTGGGTCATGTGAGTAATCATTAATATTCTCGCGCCTCTCTTGACAAAAGAGTTATATGGAGGGGAATAACTCCTAATATAGTATTGTCGTAGGGAATCGGTGATTGTGTATTAACAGATCAGTGAGCCAGGCTAAATCAGTATGACCAATAAACGTTCCCTTTCTTTTACTTCCGCTCTATAACTTCGAAAGATGGCCGCCATTACATATGTAAAAATCCCACAGATAATTTGAGTGCGAATATCTAGTACAAAACAGATTGATTTTTATTTGTCATGGACATGGATAAATAATTCAGTATGCATAGAATACCGCTACGTTAAATTAAGTGGTAGGTATCAACCATTTTATTTTAATCAGCCAAAACCAGCGGATATAACTTACTTGGCACAGTCTATAGTACATAATTCGACCTAAATAGGAAATTGATTTCCAAAGCTTTTGAGTTGCTTCTGTCTTGTATTTTATCATACATGTATATTATATCTCTCAACATTGATTGTGTGCACCCGGATTATGTACCAGGTAACGTCTTACATAGCTAATAATATGATAATTACCAAATCATCATTAGATATCTATAAATTCTTTCAAACACTATTAATGTAACTGCAACACTGTACAGAGATCTCACAACGTTTATATCCTTACTCAGCCTAAAAAATTGAGTAACCAAAGATGAGTGTCTGATCGCAAAGGCCCATATCTTATAACACTTTTTCCAAAACTTTCCCAACTTCAAAGACTGCCGAGCTACTCTAACAGTCGAAGGTCAGTACCAACAACAGTCAGCTTCAACTTCACAGCAGGGTGCAGAGACACGGGAATGTTTCAAAAGCAAAATAACCAAGGAATAATTGCACATTAGACCAATTTTGTTTACGTTGACAGTACGATGGATATTCACGAGTCAAAATTAGAAAATAATTTGACACACGAAACAGCATTTATACATGCATTCAATATTGGTAAATCTACGTGCATGCACGTAAAGGTCTACAATTTTGTACCTGCAATTATTATTTTCTACATTAATTACATACTGCAGCACGTGTACGTGAATAGGCACGCTAATACTACTAAATTAAATTGTGTTAATTGCTGTCATCCAATCATTTATTTGATTATCATTTCCCTAGTTGCTATAGTAATAGGACTAGACTAATTTTTAAAACATCATTAATTGCCCACAGGCTAGCCATCTGTATTTTTCTAACTTGCCTAAGCCAAAATTGAACTTGTCCCAGGCGTCAGGCAGTTGGATTTGTCCTGCCTCGATCATTTTCCATTATCTGATTCAAAAATCACCATTGCCATCCTTGCACACGCATGCTCAGTCACTCACTTTTCCAACTCAGACAAAACCACAGTAATCAGGGATGAGATTGGCAAATCTTTTTTTCAGAGGAAAATGAGCTAGGGTCCGCCGGGTACGCAGTGTTGAATCGCAACATCCATGGGCAGCCATGCCCTGGAAACGCCATGCCCTTTTTTCCAGGGGGTTTTCAGGGGGACGAATAACGCCCCTGAAGCCAAAGCACATTGGCGAAATGTTTGAAAACCCCTAGTAAACTGCACTAAAATGGCTTTACCTTTCAAGCAATCAATTTTGCCATTTTGCAAGGCAGACTTGGGAAACCGCGGTAAAACGCTTAACAATATAACCGCTCTGCGCTGATTGGCCATATACGCGTTTGTAAAAATAATCCAAATGAAAACGTGCGTAAGTAATAGCTTCAACACCGTAATTCATCTTCGAAGCACCGTCTCACGAGTGGCAAAATATGGTTTGTTGGAGGGAGAAACTCCCGAATATTCGAAGTGATGAAGACAAACAGTAGTTCTCGTCCCTTCCACAGATCGTTGAATTCACTACTTCCGTGTTCCAATTGACTGACGTATTTCAAGTTGAACAGTATTTACAGATTTACATTTACCGATCTTGCTGTGTCAGAGGATAAGAAACAAAGAACACTCAGTGTTCAGGATAGACAACAATTTTAATTAAACAAAGGTTAAATACTTTTTAAGCTGACAAAAAAGTGAAAAATATTACATTCTTACCCCCCCCTAAAATTTTAACTCAAGACGGATTTGGCTTGTTTCACAAAAATCGACCCCTGGGACTGTCAAATCCGCGGAAATCCGCGGATCCGCGGAAAAATCTCATCCCTGAGTAATGTCAATGAAACTGAACGATATCAGTAAAAATGTGTTAATGAAGCCCCAATAATAGGCACACGTTCTCGTGCAGGTGCCTTCAAAACCAATTTACGCGTTTAAAGTGCCCTTTCACACTGAAATTGTGTGCCCTTTCACACTGATATTGTGTGCCCTTTTCAGTTCCTAGATTCAACACTAGTACTGTTATATCTTTCACAATGTTTAGTTCCAGAGAAATATTGTATTAATTGATGTTTGTTAATAATTGACACATATATTTAATTTATTGAATATTTTTATGAGGAAGTTTATGTATCAGTTTCCAATGTTTGTGTAAATTAAATACATGTAACAGTATGCTATTGTACCATGGTGACATAATACGGGATTTTGGAAATGTGTGAATTATGTTAATTTGGTGTAGTCTATTGATAAATAAGGCTTTGAGGAACTATATTTTGAATGAATGTGGGACATGTACAATGGAAATACTGAGAGAGGTTTTTACTGGAAGGTACACACTGGCTATAGACATGTATACACTAGTCTATTCATGATTAATATTTTCAAGTGACTCCATATTTCTAGGGTTACGTTGTTTAGCAGAGTGATATATAATGTAAATAATATCACATTCACAGAAATGAATGAGTGCAGGGTTCATTTTCTTCAAATTGACATTATTTTGACACAGATGTTGTAATATTTTTATTTATTTATCATACAAATGTCATATGAAGAACAACACTGAATCGATATCATTTAAGCATTGAACTGTTGTTTTTGCCAAATTTCCTTTGTCCAGTTGGCATTCATAAGCCCATGAATGCCAACAGACAGCAGGTTGATGCTTATATTAACTTATCTCCCAAGTTTTCATTTTTTCTATCTTTTTAAATTGGAAGTCAAATTTCCAGAAAGAATGCACACCCATTCTTGTATGCACTATTCCTGGAACATTCGTTGGCAGTTATGAGATGATGAACAGCAATTTTTGGTATAATGATTATATAGTGTGAGTGCCAACAGATGGTAAATACACTGTATATAATTAATAAATAACATTGGATATGTTCACCCCTTTAAAATCATTGTCAATTTTTTTTTTGGGGGGGGGGGGGGCAATATCTACTTCCATCCTAACAGGAATCTTATATTCATATCATATCAATTTCCAATAACAATGATTGAACTTGCTTTTCAGTTAAAAGAAAAACCAATACTTACACATATTCAACTGTCTAATAAAACTGGCAATGTTGCTGTGCTTGAAATATTGAGGTAGAATCTCTTTTGCAAATCTGCCTTGATCAAATACATGGAAACTCTTTCCACTCTGAAAATATCAAATGTGAAGACTTAATTACAGTTGTACATGTACCGGTATTATAATAAACAAATATGAGAAAAGACATTATTTGTGATCAAACTTGGAAACTTATTAGCATTGTATGAATACATGTAATTTACGGATATCAAATGAATATGGCCCAAAATAAATATAATGAATTTAAGTTAACAGTTGCAGTTAAACTTTCTGTGTTAATACGTTTCAATGAAATTTTGAACTGAGAAAGACAGGTATTTTCGGCACATGAATGGGTAATATCAAAAGCTAATATTGATTAATTAAGATGTATCAATTAATATCTCATAATGAATATTACTGTCTAAAATTCAAGCTTTAATATATGTTTTTGAAAGTGCCGAAAATACTTGCATACAGGTGCTGAAATTAACCGATACATTTGTACCTCTCAAGACAGGTGGTCTCTTAAAAGGGGCATTATTTAAAGGATTATTTAACTGAATGGTTCTCAGAATGCTGTCTCACAAGACAGATAGTCTCTCAAGGTAGTTTAACTCATTCATCCCTTAAGACACATTTGGACTGGTCTAAGTCATTGATTTACAGAAGAGTCCATTGTTTTTCAGGGGTTGATGAGTTAACTGTACAAGTAAAAGTGTACTCATGTGGCCTTTGATGAGTTACCTGTACAAGTACAACTATACAATGTGGCCTTTCAAAAAATAATCTTACATGTATTAACTCATTAACCCTTGAGAAACAATGAACTCTTCTATAAATCAATGACATAAGCAAGTCCAAATGTGTCTTTAGGGGTGAATGAGTTAAATATGACCTATTCAGGTTTGAGTGAACAGAGTAGTTCAGTTGGTAGAGTGTGAGATCTTTAACATGAAGGTCCCAGGTTCTTATGCCACACTCAAATGGAGAGATCCCCTTTACAATGTACTTGTGAAGAGTTCACCGGCACTCTGCAACTGGCGAATTTTCTCACAAAAATCAGCTTAAAGGTTTCAGCAAGACTTGAACTTCACTGATCAGAAGTGAGAGACTTCATGTTTCAAAGAACGTTAACGGTGCTCTTATCACTCAGACACGGAGATCCCCCACCCTGGTTCGATCCCTGGTCGTGCCAGATTTTCAGAGGTGAGATTTCATCTCCTGTCCACACAGTTCTATGCTGAGGGCAAATGGTCTAGGATGTGCAGTTTGATTACCTTTTTCAGACTGTACAAGCGTAGTGGCACTTAAAAAGCTGTTGGAAATATGAACCACTCAAACATGGACATGAACACACACTAGACATCTATCCCTGCCGCACAGGGATGAGTGCAACTTGCAAGGGCTTTAAGTAGTCACACCCACTCATTAAATTAAGCCAAAGCATACAAATTATTTAGGTTAATATGAACTAAGGCACTGCCTTGAAGCGAGCGTGGCTTTGTCATTGTAACATCTTAATGTAACATTAAATACATCGGGTTAGGGAAACCACGTGGTTTATACTGATGCAGACAGTGTTTTGCATCCAATGTACATACAGCTCATATTCTACCCCCTTACCATAAAGTGCTCGCTTCGCTCGCATAAAATCATGCTGAAATTGTTGCCAAATTATAGGTAAAGCGTATTATGTGTTGTTTTATTGGAACAATTAAAGCAATATAAGCTGTCACAATGATTATTTTTGTCCCCTGACATATAGACGAGAATATGATAAAATGTGTGTTTAAATACATTATCAAACACGTAAAATGTTGTAAAAGATTTTCTTTTCGAAGTTATTTGTTTTATTAGAATTTAAGTTTTCCCGTACCTTAAAAAATCCAGCTGTATTTCCGTATGCAATGACCTTTCAGATAAACTCTTTCGCCATATCAAATGTACTTCGTAATTCGGTTAGGGGATCTCAGTCTTTTTCGCGCTCAGACAATGTTAAAGTCGGCAGATTTTTATGTTTTATATTTATTTTTAAAATACAGGACATGATTTTTATTGCAAAGTGCATGTATTATGTAAGATATGTTTTTCAATGCTATTTTAAATACCTGAAGAAAATCGGATGAATATATGAATAAATAAATATATCAGGTCACTAAAAGAATTTTTTTCCGATCTTTATTGTTACCCTGAATGCTGACGTTGACAAAATCAAAACAATATAACTGTGAAAAGTATGCGTACCTCATGTTTTAAAATTGTGCCACCATGTCCGGTGGAGTTGGGCAGTTCATGATCATATGTGTCAAGAGCCGACCTGGCTCAGTCGATAGCGCGTTAGACTCTTGATCATGAGGTCGTGAGTTCGAGTACAGCCGGCGGCAGGTTGGTTTCCTGTCCTTCAGATGAGACAGTAAAAACCAAGGTCCCACCGTGTAGCAGTAGGTGTCGGCACATTAAAGAACCCTCACTGCTCAATGGCCGTAAGTGCCGAGCATATGCCAAAATTGAAGCTCTTCACCGGCATTTGGTGACGTCTCCATATGAGTGAAAGATTCTTGAGTGGGACGTTAAACAAGAATAAACAAACAAACAAACATCATATGTGTCAAGAATGATAAAGCCGAGAATGTGATGGGGTGCGTTAAAAAGGGGTCGAGATCACCTGATATACCCGGCACGTGGACAATTTCAGAAACAATTGTTTTGAAACGACGAATAAGACAAACTTTGCCTGATTTAGGTATGAAATGATGATGTACGAAAATAAACACAAAGGGTAATAAGAATAGAATGTATATTAACTGCAAATAGTACGTGTTTATCCGCACCGGTAATCTTCGTAAAAAATACCGAAAGTTAAAGGGGCAATGCTCAAAGTATGGCGGATTACGGGTTACGTTTGGCAAGATTGTTGCAATTTTACACATGTATTTGTTATTCTAACCACCAGATGGTCTCTTTGGAATATATATGAGATAGAATATCACATAAAATGGGCATGTAAAATTTTTCATCTAGGACAGCTCATATCGCTTTAATATGTTGGTAAGCCATCTAGGTTGTAACTAATCTGGCTATAACGGGGTCGAGCTGTCATATCTAGTATGTTACTACTCCGGCTATTACGGGATAGGGCTGTCCACAAACCCATTCATTTGCAGCAGCCATGTTTCTAGGAACCCGTATGCGGAGCCTTGTTTTCGATGTACCGGAAGAAACTTTTTGAAACCCATAGTACACACTGGAAGACTGTGACTGTAAGAGGGCACTGAAATTATTGGACTTGACTCAAGTTGCAACATTTCTACAATAAAGAGCTTGCTGCGCTCACATATTAAAACAGACTTTCAGGTCACCTTAGTCAAGTTAGTATTATGATTTGTTTTTCTACTGTGTGGGTCCAAAGTGCAACTAACCATTGTTATTATAATGAGAGGGAGGGGGATAAATGTCATGTTGAATTTCACATGCATTGATGTAACTGCTATTTTTATTAGTTAATGACCTTATAAGTTAAATGTCTACTGGTTTGCGACCAGTTTCCGTGAAGTACCAATTACCGTGATTTTCATGATCATACAAGAACACGCGCATTTCCCCCAACATACTATGCAGGGCTCAACACTAAGGCACGTCCGAACCGACCCACCCTAGTAAAAAATTTGTCCGGTTTAGTTTTGTGTCAAAGTAGCCCGATCGTCGGGTTAAAAATATCAACTTCAAATAGATTGAAGATCTATTATTAAAAAAAATTGTTGTGAAAAAACATTTTCTTCAAGTAATTTATTTACCGATATTGGGACATTCCATTTACATTACCCGTGATTGTGATAATAGATATGTCGCTGATATTACGTGCCGTATAGACTTACTTTCATTTCGTCAATTTGAAATAATATATTGTAATACGCCCTTGGTGAGAAATTGGTATATAAAATAACCGGAAAAATGGTAACATAACCAGGATGATGCTTAAAGCAACAGGGAATGACACATCAGATTATGTTTTCGTCCTTTTTAGATTATTTATATACAACTAAGAAGAAGAATCTATTTCAATGTGAGAAGGGCAGTGTTCAAGGTATTTTGATACAAACCCTACGAGTAAGTTACGTCGGGTTCAATATCACACTAGTACTAGATATGGCTTAAATGTAAAAGCTAGATCGGTAAAATACGCGGACAATATTCGACAAATTGATTTTTAACCGTCAATGTAAACACTAAATTATTATTAACATTTAACTCCCGTAAATAAATTATTCCACAAAATTAAACATTACGATGAAAAGGAGCTTCAATCCAGTTACATGTCCCGTCATTCCGGTAAAAAATGTCCTAAGATTCGGTAGTTCTATGGACCCGTAAAAATTCAGATTGAAATTTTAACCGAAAGCTTCGGTCATAAAATTATAAGTGCGTGCAGCTTCACAAGCCAAGCCTAGGCATATTTTAATTTAACTGGGCATATAGAATGGTACGTTTCAAATTTGATAGTTTTGTTTGAATTTAGTAACGATATCTCTAATAAAGCAGAACAACTTACGATAACTATCGATATCTGATTACACTGAGTGACTGACGACGGCTTCTTTATAGTAGTGGAGGCATGCATGTTAACTAGAGATGAGGGTGTTATCAAGGAACCACCAGAGGGCAGAACAGAAATCATAATTTATTTTACAATAATTAGGCCTAAAAGAAAATTTCAAACTTACATACATACTTGTTTTTTGACTTCTATAATAAATTGTCAAAGCATTCAAGCTAACTGTCTATTCAGGTTTTATTTTGTTCTTGATATAAATTATAAATTACTGGAAGGGCACAAACCAGCATGAATACAGTGTACAAATTGAGGATAATTTACTTGCACCACTCAGAAATGACATGTTGTTTTTATACTGTAACAAAATATACTTGTATTCCAGTCCTACTTATTAGAGTTAGTAGGCTTGAGTACTCTAGAGATTATATGGACTTATTTCAATCATGAAATAATTGGATTAATTTCTTTCTGTTCTTATTTGTTTTATTATATTGTTTAAAAAAATCAGTTAAAGCAGTAAATAGCATTTAATGGTGCAGCAATAGCTAAAAATTGAGACATAGATATGCACAAGTCCTCTGCCCGTCATCGAGTTCATCAGGCAATTTATGAAATTAATATGTGAGCTATATTTTACCACTTATTAAAAATTAAAATATAGTGTTTTCATTAAAATCTTTAGATGTAGCGTACCCTAATTAAGTAGGATATGAAACTCTGACCTTAGATATCTATAGATATGATGTAACCGAGGTCTGGTCTAGTGATGTTGAGGTCAGGTCTAGTAAAATTTTCTTGTACTGGTCCGACTGGTCTAGTTCTTTTTAAAGTTAATGTTGAGCCCTGCTATGGCGGTGATGGTGCAGTGTAAGACGTCTGAATAACAAATTATTGTTTGTAAAACATAATTTCATTCTGTGTCCCCGTCTTCAAAAAATTCGTAAAATACATTGACGGTCATTGAAATGTTGGCTTACCCATAGATAATCATAACAAGAGGCTCCCAGGAGCCTGTATCGCTCACCTGGTTATTTGCTTGAGAAGATCAGACGAACCGAGCAATTTTTGTAAAGGACCTTCCATACAATAACATCCTGTAAAGTTTGGTTGAATTTGCTTCAGTGGTTTCAGAGGAGAAAATGAAAATGTGATTTTTCCATAGGGTCCAATGATAAACTAAGCCCAGCCCTGGCGGCCATGGTTTTGACAGATCGGAATGAAATGAGCAATCTGGTGTAAAGGACCTTCAATACATCCTTCTTCTAAAGTTTGGTTAGCCATTTGCTTCAGCATTTTCAAAGGAAAGATGAAAATGTAATTTTCCCACAGGGTCCAATGTTCTTCCTATGTTCAGGAACCGTTCATGGCCATGAAATGAATAAGGTGCAGCGAAAACTTTGCAGTGTGTGCAGCACAGCAGTACCTTTTGGCTAAGGAATGTTAAACTAAACCCCGTTTAGTGGCCATGATTTTTGACGGATCAGAACAAAATGAGCATCTTTGTAACGGACCTTGCCTACATCATTCCTGTAAAGTTTGGTTAAATTTGTGTCACACTTTCAGAGGAGAAGATGATCTTTCCTATAGGATCCAATGTTAAACTAAGCCTCGCCATAGCGGCCATGTTTGTTGACGCAAAGTGATTCCAAAAGCCAGGTGAGCTAAAAATGGCGGTCAAGGAACAATTTTCAACAACGGTTTTGAGTCGCAACATCAATATCTATTTGGAAACCAAATTTCATTGAAATCAAACCTGTTGAATTTTCCCGCCTTTTTTGTCGCCCATTTTGAAAATGGCGGTCAACAAACAATTTTCAACACCGGTTTTGAAGTTGCCACATCATGGCAAACATTTTATCAATTTACATTCGACCTCTATCTTTCATAGTTTTGGAGTTAGAAGACGAAAAACATATCTTTGAAAAAATTTGTGAAAAAAGGGCCAATAACTCCTACACAGGTTTTGGATTGTCTTCAAATTTTCAGGGTGGGTAGATCTTGAATGCTGAACATTTTTGCAATTTACACTCCAAAAACTATCTGCTACCATTTTTTGAAATAAAAAAAGGGTTAAAAATGCCAAAATGTTGAAAATTGTTACATCTCTCAAAAAAAGGGCTATAACTCCGAGATGATGTTTTTCCGATTTTCTTCAAAATTGCATGGCAGGTAGATTTCATCAAGCTGATCAGAAGGTACCATCTGTCAGACCAAGTTTGATATCTGTAATGGTTTTGGTAGTTATTGAGAAAAAACTGCAATTTATTTTCCCATAGGTTCAATGTTTTTAGCAACAGCGGCCATGTTGTTTGACCTGCGACATAGCAAAAATAACAAATTTGAAACTAAATACCCTAGTGACGACTCAGTTCAAGTTTGGTTCAATTTTGGCCCAGTGGTTTCAGAGGAGAAGATTTTTGAAAGTGAGTTAACGACGGACAGACGGACGACGGATGACGGACGACGGACGGATGACGGACGCAAAGTGATTGCAAAAGCTCACCCTGGCATAGCCAGGTGAGCTAAAAAAGGGGTTTTACTTGTGTTCACGCAGCGTTTGTCAAATTGAAACATTAGCACGCGCCAGGGGGGGAATCATTCTAACCTGCCTCTAATGGGGTCGTAGTCACCAAAAATATAATGACGAGTAAAATTATTTAGTTACATATAATCTTAATTCATTTCTTGAACTGATGTTTATGGACACTTTCAAAGCATTTTCAGTCATACTGTAGCGGCATTTAAAGTAAAATTGAAGAAGTACCAAACAATAATCAAAAACTCAAGTCCATTATAACATGACGAATTAGATGTGCAAATGGTCTCAACATGAAGAACAATTACGAATCCCAAACGGGATAAGACCAGGTGTCCGGATGGAGTCAGCGTCTTCTGCTGGCATGCCACACCCGTCACAAATGTTCCATGGAAACCTTTCTAGTTCGATGAACGGGTCAAATTCGGTAAAAAAGGTCAAATTTGGTGATGAGGTCAAGTTCGGTGAAAAGCATGATTGGTGAAAAGGAGTCACTGTCTGTGGCCGTGATCCAGAATACTATTTAATATCTCTGAGAGGGGGACTTCATAATGTTTAACAAGATCCCCGTATTGACTATAAAACTTCTTAAACGACGACTCCAAGCGTTCAACAACGTAACCTTGTTGAAGTAGTTTATTAGCTAGCCGTTTAGCTCTCAGAATAAAACATTCACAAGAAGAGCATGCCCTGGCATAACGTATAAGTTGTGAAATGAAAATGCCATAGGCATCTACAGGATACATCTGGCCGAGGTAATTCTGAAATTCTGAATTATTTATGGACAGAACATTGTCGATATACCTGTAAGTAAAATTGAACCGAGATGCTAACTGTTTGTTTCCTTTGGAGAGCAGAGACTATAAATTTCGCTTCATATGAATACAAAAATATGTCAGCCAAGAGAGGTGCACAACTGGTACCCATTGGAATGCCGACAATCTGTTGGAAAACTTTTCACGCAAAAACCACAAAGATATTGTCTACTAGAAACCCCAGCATCTTGATAATATCGTCTTCAGTGTACTTGTTATTGGAATCAGAGAGTTCCTTGACAAAATAAGGTTCTTCATGACCTAACACCAAATATTAAAGTGAGTTTTAGAAATAATATGATTGGTTTGATGCATAACTCCACATTTATTGTTCTGGAATTAAACAGGTGTCACCTCTGTCGTCTCAGGTAATTAGAGCGTTCCGTCTCTGTGCTATAAATAGCTTTGCAACCAATAAAAGGAACAGCCGTTATAAAAAGTAATATAATAAATATTCTTGTGAATAAATATTTATATTGTTCTTATATTGTTGTTAAAAAAATAATGATTCACAAGTCTGGATGCTTTAAATTTAAAATGGTAAGCTTTAATCGCATAAACAACAAGATTTAAAAAGTCACAGTAATTGGTCCTTCGACTTCCTGCAGAAGCCGAAAAATATCTTTTTTGTAATCCTCTATAAATACTAATCAAACTGGTTTTTTTCAGTTTTTATGTATCAGAATTTGTTTATCATGGATTACACAAGTTATGTAGCAAATTTCAGTGTTCTGTTGTCCAGTTACAGAACATATCGAGGAAAAATTATGAAAAATTACGGTAACTGGTCGCTAACTAGTAACATTGGTGGTCACTAAAAGTAGTAGTCGGAGGCGGAGTCGGATTCGAGAATCGGCGAATTCGAACAAATAATTGTCGATTTCTCCCCTAATACTTATTCAAAAATAAGTGACAATATTTGTAGTATATTTTAGAAGGATTTTATCATTGCGGTATTTTATACTGTATTCACAGTAGATAAAAAATTAACAAAATTATTTTTTGGATTCCATTTACGTGACATTGTCTTACGTTGGCACACTAAAATTAGTAGTCGGATTGTTAACGAAAAATAAGTGATTTTAATGACATTTAATGGTATATTTAGAAGGATTTTATCATTAACGATTGTGATTTATACTGTACTTAATGTTTAAGTATAAAAAATTAACTTAAATCGCTGAAATACCTCGACTCCGCCGTCGAATCCGACTACTAACGTTTCAATTCTACAGTATAGGCCTAGTGTAAGATATTCAATAAACTGAATCCCCATGTACAAATTACATCAGTGTCTTTATTCATCTCGCCGTGTCGTTCAAAAATATCACAAAACTAATGCCCGAATGACTAACAGACATTAATTTCACCCACCTGACGTTTCAATCTGTACATTACAGTACAGCTTCAGAGCCAGGGGGTAAAACTAAAAGTAGCCCTTCCACCTACTCATTCTTCCCAATTTATTACTTACGAGATCCCAGCAAATCAAATCATCACATTCTGGGTTTTCTACTAGTGCCCAGAGCTTGGAAAGGAATGCTGGAACTGTCCCCGAAGACATTTTCACTGTGTTAGGCAGCATGCGACGTCTAGCTTCAAAGCAACTTCTTTATTATTTACTTCAGTTCTTAAATTTAGCCGAGCAGAGCATGTCAGACACCACGTGACTTGTGATGATCTCGATTATAAAAGGACTATTTTAAGAATCTGCTGAAGAATAACCAATTTGTATTTTTATGTCGTTTTCTAAATATGAAAAATATTGTTTTGAAAATAAATTTACTGAATATCACCCAGCAGATTTGAGAAGATCACGCAACAATTCAGTGCGGACTTAAAGTGCGTAAGAATTTATACTGTATCGCGAGCCCGAGGTAATTGATCCGCTTGTGCTTTTCACTTTACATAGTACATACTTCAATTTGCAACTTACTGTAACACAAAATACACCGCATGTCAAAATAATATTCATCCCGAGATTTTAAAGGAATGCGATATGCAAATATATGTCGGTATCTATTTACATTTGCATAATCTATATTATATATTATGTAACCTTAGCAAAGCTGTGATATAGTTCAGTTTGTTGTCATGTTGTAAATTTTCAATTTTTAGGTGATAGTAATACAAAATTACAACATGACAAATAAATACCAAACCCAGTAAATTCAAACTTTACAACGTGACATAGTTATGACATTATCTAGAACGGAATTTGAGCACTATGCCGCATGTTGTTTGCCTATTTGTTTGTTTACTTTAATGTCGTTTTTTGTTTTGGGTTTTTTTTTGGGGGGGGGGGGGGGTGTGTGTGTGTGTTGTATTATGACAGTTCTGGGGCACTTCTCATTCCATGGTCTATTTATACCACTAAATCTCTCCATTCTAGTGGATTGAATCGTACCTGGGAATTCCCCGAATACCTGGGTGGCAATCGACCGCGACGTTCGGTGAATTCCGAGAAACGACGGCCCCATTCACGTCCGAGAAATTGGCAAAACGTTCGGGGGTATTATATTGGCATAATAATAAAAATTGAAACCGATATAAGAAATACTATGAGTAATTAAAAATGGGTACGAGTGGCAAAGCATGTAAAATCAATGTTGATCAGTTTGACTTGAACAGGTTGAGAATCGAAAAACCCCGTAAAGGTAAAGAGGGTTTTTTCGCCGATATACTATATAGGTATCCGAACGATGTCTTTCAACCTCTTAGAATACAAACTCCCACGTTATTATCGTATGGAGTAACTGATAAGTTTACACCCTATACGATATCACTAGCGTTTGATCACGATGAAAAGTACAAGGAGGAACAAGAAAAAGTTTGAGGAAGTCATTCAAGAGATCGAACAGTTTATTAGAAAAGAAGTCCAGAAGCATAGGGGCTTTTTAATAGAGAATGGCAGAAAGAAGCCGATCGCAGCTGATGATCTTGCGGGGAGGAGGCATACCGTTATGTATACAAAACTTAAAATGGATGGAGAGGAAATAAAAACCGCGTCTATGAAACAAACGAAAGGAGGGGTGGTTGATTTAAAACCATCAGATTACATAGGCAAAGCATGCAAGGTTATTACGGTTTTAACATTTAGTTATATTTTCATCGGACCTAAAAACGAATCTATTAAACCGTCTGTGGATGTTGTTGCCGTTAGGAGATTAGTTGCGGCAAGTGACATAGTTGATGAGATGGTAGACGAAATCGAGTACGAGCCTAACTCAGACGACCAGGATGACGAATAATAATTTGAAATAGCATAAGAAATTTTCTATGTATAATAAAATGACTTTAAATAAACTGTTCCATAGTATCGGGGGGGTAGAGCCGAATGACAGAACGACGTGTCAGATGCCTGTACAGGTTAGAAGGATTCGCGATTCTCCATGTCCTAAGAAGACCGCTCCGGATTCGATCTTTTGTTTTTATTCACCACAAATATATGAAAAAACCGCGATTTTCGCCCTTTGAAATTTTGTGAATCGTGTGGAAGATGGATTTCTGAGTCTTCCCACCACGCCACGTGTTATTCTGCGATAACAGAAGACAGCGAAGTCATTATTATTATATAAAGTCTAGAGGACCTCCCCAAACATGTGGAAGACCCCGAAAGTACTAATTTATATTTACAAAAATATAAATTATTGTATAAACTTATATTCCATAGGTAGTACCGTATCTAAAATGACTTTACTATATTTATGCTGTACTAACGCGTTTTTAATACGTTCTCTCTCTCCCGTTTTTTTTTTGGGGGGGGGGGATAGCAGCGTTTTCAGATAAACATAAGTCGAAAGAATCATCATCTTTAGTACCAAATAAACAACACCATTGAGTTTGAAGACGAAAGCTTTTAGATGGGGCATTATAACATTGTGTTAAAACCCACACACTTTGTTTTGCGTGACGACTGGTAAATGCCAACGTCGTTAAAAAATCTGATTTCTTCTTTATTTGTTTCGTAGCCGCACAATCATCGATGATGTACAACGTAGACGTCCCTTTGTATTTATCGTAAAAGTGTCGCAACAGTTCCTGTAATTGCTCTATCTCCTCCTCCTCCCGCATCGAGACGGGGTTGACAAGCATGACGCGTTTATCTTTAGGATGTCTTAAATCTTCTCCAATCCACGGTCTCGCTTTATACGTTTGATTATAAGTGAGTGTTGGACATAGAATGATGATGTGTTGGAAAAAATCATTATATTCGGTTTCCAACAGATCGAGTACAAATTCTGTTTTCCCACAAGCCCCCACAATCATGGCAGAATGAGGCTCCTTAATAAACATTTTTTATATGACATCCACTTTTTTAAATTTTTTTAAGATATAACGCTCGCGAAACGGCCGTTCGACATGTTGATCTGTCCGTCTTTGACGACGAAAATGTAAACGTCCAAGGGATCGGTATCGGTTTCGGGAGTTCTCTCGATTCGGACGGCAACGCCTTGGCTGATGTTTTGAAGCTTACGACCCGTGCCGTGGAGATGATTTTCAGGTGTCGTTCGTAAATCTAACCAGAGGGCGTAATGATCTTTGAGATATTTCACTCAGGTCGAGTTCCTTGGCGACTAATTCTGTGACGGTTTCGCGATTCAGGGAAGCCGAGAAAAACTTTTTAATTTCGTCGAAATGGTGATGGGGTCTCATTCCGTGGGAGAAGAGTTGGTTCGGTTGCCCCTCGATGGTTGTGTCCACTTTGATGATTCTCGGATTATAAAATTTTTCAGGATCGTTTTTAGAAATATCTTTGAAGAGAAACAGAATACCCGAGAGAGAATGTGCGGGGGTGTTGATGTCATAATTGAGGACGGATTCCTTTTTACTCATCGTCGTTTTGCGATATCGCAATAGACGTGGTCTCCCGCATACCTCTGTCTGATGCTGCGAGCGAGATTGGCGTCGGTAATTTTTTCGAAATCCAAAGAGATGTTGGTCGCCTTATAACTAATCTTTTTATCGACATCGCTGGGGTCCGTCGAGACGACGTGTTTAGCATCGTTAGATGTCAGCATGTATTCTAATCTATCTTGTAATCCCGCTTGATAAAAGGGTTCGCTCGTTTCCAAGATTTCGAAATCCAAGGGAATACAAAATCGATTGCCGTACGCCGCGGCAATTTCGTAGTATTCGTTACTGTCGCGAGGCATTACATGTTTGAAGGGTTTTGCCCTTACTATATTTAGATCGTCAGTCTGTATTCCCTGATAGACTAAAAATTTATCGGCATCGTCGATGGTTTGAACGGTATTTCCCGAAATCTTCACTTCGATTTTTTTGACGATGTTACGTCCCAGATTATTATAAACACCCGCCTTAGTGAGATCGCCACCCTCTACAGCGACTTCCATATCGAAGCATAGTCTCGCACTTCTGGGAACGATGACGTCGTTTTCGCTCAAATTGGGAAAACGAACCGTCAACGTTTGGTTTCTTCGATACTCGAGGGATTATGGGAAACGGTGGCCGTTTGGCGAATACCCTTCACGCCGAAGGGGGTGCGCAATTTTCTATCGGGATTGAGAATGTGTCCGTAATTCATCATCTTTTTTAATTGTGTAATAAAAAATTTAAATCGTTTTTAAAAATGGCCGCGATTCACGATTTCGATAATCCGACGTACGACGATGATGATAACGATGTTCAAGAAACATCGTTTAACAACGACGATGAAACCCCACTTGTGGATAATACGGAACCACCCGTGCTGGATGTTGATAATTTGCCAGATCCTCCCCTCGATCCTCAAGGAGACCAACGAGAACGTTTAAGAACCGGTAGACTCGAGGACGAATGGATAGAGAAAAAACGGGGGGTCGTGGGTGTTAAAAACGTAAAAATTGCATCCGATGAAAAAGATAATTTATATGCATTTAGTAAGAAGAAGGGTAAGTGGATTTTATTAAACGATAAACGTAATCCTAGGGAATTTCTAGCAGCAAGAACGTTACAAGATAAGGGTGGTGTGGAATTTGTTAGAGACTTGGGTTTATTCGATCAACTTCCGGGAATAAAAGAGGCAAAAAATGTAGATAGTAAAAAATCACTACTGTAGAAGAAATAGAAATGGATACTTTTAACAGCGACGAAACGCGAGTAAAACGATTAGACGATGGAGTATCAGAAGTATCGGATAGTATACAAGACCTCGCCAATAAAGTGGAGGAAGAGGGAGGCGCGGAACTGCTGTCTGTACGAGAATTGCGGGGATTGGATAAAAGTTTACGAACCATTAGCGGTGAATTACGCGGTCAAGAAGGCAAAAGAGTGGAACGCGAACGATTGATATCGGAATGGACCGAAAGACTCGAAAACAATCCGGATGAAAAAAGAATGGCTCGAGAGAGAAATAACGAAAGCGCGCGGTGAACTCGAGGGGATTAACGAGAGTATCGCTATTCTCAAGGGTCAATTGCGATCGCAATTGACTACCATAAAAGAGTCGATCAAGAGGCTACTCGACGGCAATCTCCCTTTGAGAGAAAGAATCGCCGATCTGTTCAAAGAACAGGGAATCACCATCTTAAGCGTCTTGACCGCCATTGGAATGACCGTCGCGTTTTTGGTCGAATTGTTGATACCGGACGTTACACCGGTTAAACCGCCATCACCTCCTCCACCACCAAACAAAGAGGGTGGATTACAGGAATGGTTCAAGAAACAGCTAGACGCGGTCGGAAAACTACTCGCGAGATTGGCCGCCAAATTCGGCGAGGCGTTACCGGGTATATTGGGCGCCATCCTTTCCTGGATCTTGTCGACGCTCGGCAAAACCGCCGTTTGGTTGGGTGAACATCTGTGGGTGTTGGGCATGGTCGTCGTCGGTTGGTTGTTAACGAAACTCGACGAAGAGAAGAAAAGAAAATAACGACAGAGCGAAAACGGCAGTCTTTTGACTTTCGTGATCGTCTTGTTTTTGCAGTTATTTAGGCGGTGATGGTGGGTTTGATCTGAAAAAGAAATTTAGAGGAGGTGGCGATGGGTTTGATCTGTTTTAGGAGGTGATGGTTGGGTGAACGTTTTCGCGTTAAGGTCGACGTTCGTCCCCGGTTTTGTCTTTTCGGGCGCAATCAAGATTTCGTTATTATAATTGGCGATGTTGGCACCGATTTTCAGCTCCATGTTGCTGGGTAGCATGTAAAGCCCCGGATGGATGACGAAATCGAGTTTGGAATTTGCATATCTTAGACAATTTTCGTAGCGAGAAATGTCGGCGGGTAAATGGAGCGGTCTGTTGATCGCATCCTCGACGTTGACTAAAAATTGTTTCTGCGCGTCGAGCGAGGTGGCGTCGGCGTCCACGATCGAGGCCCTCGTTTGACCCTGGGCGCCCAAGACGGCCCAGGCGAAGACGCGAACGGACGCGTCCAATCTGGCCAGACCCGGAAGCGTGAATCCCTCCGAGCGGTTCGCGATGAACGTGGACCACTTCGTGTTATACTTTCCGAAGATGGTTCCCTTGATTTTCCAGTCCGTGTGGACAGACACTCCGAATTCACGACAGATTCGTTCGTACGCCGAAACGTCTACGGCGTTCGTGTAGTGATCGAAATCGGAATCGCTGGGCAAGGGGACGGCGATTTCCTTCAAGATCCTTCTGATTTGATAGTAAACGTGAAATTGAAAGAACGATTTCGACAGTTTGTCGTTTCCCATTCCCAACGTCACGCCGCATCCGGTCGTGGCACACCACACCGCGAAATTTAACTGGTTCTGCCAGAACCCTCCCGTCACGGGATGTTGATACCACCGGCTTAACATGGCGTAATATTTGGAAGTTCCGTCTTCGAAGACGTTCGGGTTGTTATACTTGACGAAAATATTCTCGAACGACGCTCGAAACTTTTTAGTCGCATTGACGTAGACGTCGAAAGACGACAAATCCAAATCCTCCCTGTATTCATATGCATTCATCTTTTATTTAAAAAATAAAATTGTTATAAAAAAACATGTTTCATCTCGTGACGAAAATAGGTGAACCCGTGAAACTATCTCGATACATCGACAACGCGAAAGACGAGTGGCGTGTGGGAGTAAAGTCCGTTCATTTTTGGAACGGTCTGTACAACATAAAAAAAGACGTCGAGATAACATACACCAGACGTGACGGTGAGAAAGTCCAAGTCGTACACGCCGGATCGTACACGTTCAACGACATACGGCGAATTCTCGTGAGATATTTCGATAAAGTAGTCTTGGACAAAACCACCATGAGATTAAGAATCGACAGTAAGGGCAGTAATATGGCGGTGGAGATTCTACCGGAACTCGGCAAGATTCTCGGAATAGGTAAAAAGTTTCTCTCGTCGGGACCATCTACCCGACAAATAGCATAAACCTGCAACCGGTGGAACTACTTAACGTTCATCTCGACGTACTTGCCGGGAGAGACATTTTTGAAAACGAGCAACCGAACGACGTCGTCAAACCCCTGCCGTGTCCCAACGTGAAATTTTCCGAGTTGTACGTCGAAAACGTCGAACGACCCGTTTTCTTAAAGTTGAGACGCGATCGCATCACGGAATTAACGATAGACCTAAAAGACGAGCACGGAAACCCTGTCGACAATCACGGATATCCCGTTCACGTGCTCTTAGAGTTTAAGAAAATTAGTTCATAAAAAGGAGAGAATGTCTATGTCGGGATTCTATCACGAAGACTTAGAAAGGGAAGAACTGGCGGCAGAACTCTTGGAAGACATTAAAGAGGAGGTCAACATGTTGACCAAAAACCGTCGCATCATGAACACGTTCCAATTCGACGTGAACAAAAACGGAAGACTCAAACCGCCGCTGGGCGTGAGGATGTTATTCGACGGTCACGTCTTTCGTCTCGGACTCTTGGGGGAATTAGACGTGACGTTAATCTTGAACGACGTCGAACACAAGACCTTTCAGACGAAAACCGGCGACGTCGTAACGTTGAATCCTCCGTTACGGGTGACGTTGGGCGACGTTCTAAATTTTGGTGTGAATAAAGGGTCGAAATCGGGAACCGTCAACGGCGTCGTCGTAGTAGACATATAAAAAATTTCTCACGTATAAAAAAAAGAGATGAGTAAAAACGAATTATATCCGGCGTTAGAACGCGATCCGCAAGAATATCGTTTAAAACGAATCGGCGAGATCGAACAGACGTTTCGTCGAGACCCGTATCCCACGAGTTGACCAAGTATCGCGAGATGAAAGACAATCTCTATTCTACCCACAAGGTCGAAAAAATGGAGTCGGACAAAGAGACGGAGGATTTACGCAAGCAGCTCCTAGACCTCGTAAACAAATCCACTTCGCGATAAATATAGATTGTTTAAATTAAAATATGAAACGTCATACCGAGATATTACTGTTCGTGTTGTTATGGTTTATCCTTTTACTGATTTTGCCAATATTGTTCGTGATATTATATATTTTACGCTTAGAAGGTTATCGCCTAACGGAAAAAGGGCTAAGAAAAGTGTTGCAGTCTTTATAAAAAAAGTATCTCTATTAAAAAAACATGAATATAGACGACGTAGTAGCGAACGATATACCCAGCAAAGATATATCTCCCAAAGACAGATTATCGACCATCGTCGGTTCCGGACGTGCTCGTCATTTTCTAGGAAAAGACGTGACGCCTTCCGAATTGGAAAAGATGAACGACAAGGAGGTCGAAACCCTGAGTCGTCTGTTACACGCTCGACTCAACATGCGCATGGCCAAATCGATAGCAAATTCCGTCATCTGTCTGTATTCGCAAGAACTTAAATATTTTTTCGACATCAAAGACAAGCCCAAACTAATCGAGAATTTGAACGAAGACCCCTTCTTGGACGCAGCCATCGGCGAAGTGTGTTGTAGTTTATATTACAAATACGGTGCGTATTTAGCACCTCTCAGTATAGCCGCCACGTCTAGCCGCCACATTATCGGGTTTAAAAAATCTGAAGTTATAGAAAAACACGATGTATCCGGAGGAATTAATAGGGAAGATGGAAATAAAGAAGAAGAATCCAAAACGTCAGGAAGCGGGGAAGAAGGGTGCCAAACGTAGATGGAATAGCAATGCTAATAGCAACGATGGCAATGCTATTAGTAACGATAGCTGGAAATGGCTAGCGGGTGGACTCGCGGTTGTTGGATTTCTGGTCAACATAAAAACAGAACCCAAAGTAATTCCAGCCCCAGTAGTTTCACCAGAACCAAAAGTAATTTCACCAGAACCCAAAGTAATTCAACCTCCAAAACCCACCGCTCATGAAATGTTATAAATAATTTTCTCTCTTATTAAAAAAAAATGTGCGAAACAAATTTGGTCAACACCGCCGTCAATATGGCATTGGTAATAGCAATGGTAATAGCAACGATGGCAATGCTATTAGCAACGATGGCTGGAAATGGCTAACGGGTGGATTTCTAGTCTACATAAAACTCAAAGTAAATTTCTAAACCCAACGCCCATGAAATGTTATAAATAATTATCTCTCTTATTAAAAAAGAATGAGTGAAAAAGATTTGGTCAACACCGCGTATCACACAGCCGTCAATACGGGAATTGCCATCGGATACGCGCAACTCTCCAAGAAATTTTTAAAGATGCCGGTGCCTAAGATGGATTTAGATCCGAAGGATTTCGGGATGATCCTTCTCGAATTTGCTCTCGCCGATTACACCAAGAACATGTTGGTCAAAAAGGGAATCATTCCCGCCGATATCATGAAATAAAATAAAACCTCTATTAAAATGGCAACGATAGCGATGATGGTAGGCGGCGCATTGGTCAACGCCCTGGCGTTTTTCCGGATCGCAATTTTTATTTTCGAATCACGACGAGCAAAAAGGACACGACGAAGCGATGGAAAAACTGACCAAGGCCAGAGACGAATGGAATCACAAACGCACGAAACGATTAGATTTTTTAAACGAGAGATTGAAAAAAAGAAGGACACGCGTTATACACCTATAAAGAAGTGGACGCCGCCATGTCTCTCTACTCGCAGATGATGGGAGAAGAGGAGATGTCTCCCGAACCGAAATTGAGCGATTTTTATCAACCCTCCGAAGAGCAAAAATATAAAGAAATCCTCTTCGTGTTGGCGGGAACGGCACTCGTGTTTTATGGCGTAAAAAAATATGTCGCATAAAGTAAAATGGAAGAGATCTATTACAAACACTATTGGAAAGGAAAAGCGGCCATCAAGAAATTGGCCAAAGCGGCTAACGTCGGCGAAAAGGAGGCGTTCGATTTCCTGAAAAAACAAGACGTGTGGCAAATCTATCTGCCCGCCCCCAAGAAAATTGTGCGACCCAAATTCGAACACGTGAAAGAAAACGACATTCACCAGGCCGATCTATTGTTTTTACCGCACGATAAGGTGGGTAGGAAAACGTACAAATACGCGTTAACGGTGGTCGACGTGGGCACTCGGCACAAAGAAGCGGAACCGTTGACGACCAAAAACAGTAATGAGGTGCAAGTCGATCCAGGTCGCGAATTCATGGGCGCCGTCTCAAAGCTCATGTCTCGACACGACGCGAGAATAAGAAGGGGACGTGTCGACGTTCATCGCGACCAAGCCATCGTCGAACGATTTAATAAAACAACGTTGGGAGAACGGCTGTTTAGCTATCAATACGACCAAGAGATGAAATCTAAGGACAGAAACAGAGAATGGGTGAAACGGTTGTCGGACGTCGTGAAAACGATCAACGACGAGACCAACCCCCCCCCCCCCCGAAGCGATAATGCCTTCCACCGAAGTTCGATCACCGGTGGGCCCATTTAATAAAGTTAGATATCTCTATCAACCCGGCGAGTTGGAAGGTGGAAAGCATAGAGCGACCGATTCCATTTGGAGCGTGGACAAACACGACATCGATCGTCAGTTTAGAATGCAGGGTATAGACGTCTATTACCTAAAAGAACCCGCTCCTTAGAGAAATTTCGTTCGAGAAGAGTTGATGGTGGTAGATTAATTTATTATCTGTATAGATATTAAATTGTTTATTTCAATGCATACGTGTGAATGCGATCTTCTCGAATGTAGACTTTCGTATCCAGGGAATCTAACGCCGTCTTATCTTGTTTGATCCCGTAAATGATTTGGTTAAACGAACGTAGACTGTGCATCTCGCGCGATATCCTGGCGTCGTGAAAGAGAGCCTCCTTATAATCGTTAAAGTCTATCTTGTTTTTCAAGACGCATCGTTTCACGCCTTTCGCTCGTTTGGAAACGCTATCGTCTCTCATTAACATGGCGTACATTTTAGGCCTTAATCCAACGAATTCTTTGATGAGTTTCCCTCCGCATTCGTCTTTAAATTTACCGATCACCTTTTTATTTTTATCTTTGTTTCCGTGGAAGACCTCGTAATTGGAAAAATCATATTCGTCCTCATGTTCGCGCATGTCCCGATAGACGTCCTCCTTTTGAATTTCGACTAACAGAGAGTCTGTATCGGTATAAAGTAGATTACATTTGTCTCCGTATTTCGCTTTTAGATGATTATAATACCACCCGCACATGTGTCTTTTCGATAAATCCAAGATCGCCATGCCGCAGTAAATGGGTTTGTCTAATTTAACGCTCGTCGGCTTAAAGTGAAGAAAGGCCATGTTGTCGTTAATCTTAGTCAACCCGTCGTAGGAGGGCGAAGCGGTCATTTTTTGAATTTTTCTATCTCCGTCCTTCGCGCCCACTATTTTTAACTCGGTTCTATTCCGTTTATTTTCCATGGTCTTCCCGAACACGGCGTTGTTCATGAGTTTGAAGAAATCCTTTTCGAAGTCGTTTTTGGCCCGTTGACGCAATCGAGTGTTTTTATGGACGTAGCTCGCGAGCCACGGCTCTTCGTCAAATTGTAAAATTCTATGCACTTTGGTCAGTTTCATTCCCAGCTCCAGATAGAGTTTTAACGTCTGATAGTGCACGGACGTATTCCTTTTTATCTCGTAGATTGGGCACGAGCTTTGGGAGTCCCGCGTCGCGCATCTCGTACTCTTTCATCAGTCTTCTCTGATACTCGGACAGATCGTTCGCATCGACCTTTAACGTTTCCGGAGCGAGCGGATAATTGTTGTGAGCGTCGTGCAATTCTTTCGGATACTCTAGATCGACTTCGAGGATGTATCCCTTTCCCTCGGGGGGCTGATCTGGCACTCCGTCGATCCATTCAAAGTTTCTACAGGGTAAGGGATGAGTCATGGCTTCGCTGTAGAGGCGTTAGCATCTAGATACATGATGTACTTAGAGGGCAGATCGGGATCATAATCGTCTAAATATGTATTGTTCGCTTTAGAATAACGTTGTGGAACGTACGTGATCCCGCCTCTGATTCCCTTTTCGATAAATAAATGCATGTCGTAATCGGTGAGCAACTCTAATTCAATTTTGGAGGTGAGCAACGCCGCATCCCAAGCCAACCCCGGAGCCGTGTAATAATGACACGGATCTAATGCGTAGTGTTTTAAAGAAATGTTGCGAAACTCTTCAAACACGTCGGCTAATAAGCCAGTGTCCGATCTTAAATACAAATCGTGATAATCTCCCATGTCCTTGCATCCGTAGTGACGCCAAACGGTTTGAGCGTGGTCGTACTCTTTTTGAGAAATGTGAGTATCCGATAACGTACTGTAAAAATCTTCCCTCGGCGGTAGAGCGGTTTCATTAAACCTATCAAAAGAATCCATATTCGTAGGGATAGACCCCCTTTCTCGTTAAAAGCGAGGCATCCTCGAATATATATTTCGTGATGGGGTAATCGTTTAGATTTTTAGCTAACGTCTCGAGACCGCACGACAAGAACTGGAAACTGTCGATAAATCTCAAGGATCCGACAGAGAAACTGATAAACTTTTCGTGATTCATCGGAATGCAATTGACCGGTTATTCCACTTCCATTTCCGATAATATTAAATGGGAATCGTAGCCGCGAAGATTATGAAAGATGACGGGTATGTGTTTTGCCATTCTCAATAATCTATTACACTTATTATGAGCCGCACCTCGAAATTTACCAGAAATGTGACAATGATCTTTGACTTTGATGAGATCGAATTTCTCGTCCTTGATTTTTTTCATGATTTCGTCGATCTCGGTTTTTATGGCATCGTGACGATCGCGATACCATTCTAAATCGGATAATTCATATTTTTCCTCCTCAGAAGTCATCAGAGATGATATGCGATCGATATCACGTTCCAAACACGTCAAACTGGGTAATTTTTCCTGTTCCTTTAAAACGTTTCCTTCTCTGAATCCATAAAGAAAACCACTTGCGGGCATCCCCCGAAAATTCATCTCCGCAAATCCAACATCGCTTAGACTCCTCAAAGTTTTCCTTGTCCTCGTCGGTCATACACAGCTCTTTTTTCTTAGAACCGTTAATCTTTTGTTCTTCTCGTCGTAAACTTTCTAGAAGATGCTTCACGGCATTCTCTCCGCGATAGAGTTGGGGCTCTTCGATCTTGTCGATGCCCGTCCCCGTTCTCCAAACGACTACATAACAGTATCCCGAAGGACGATGACGCGATGTTTTCGTCGTTTTATCGCCGGCCTCTTCATTGATGGGTGAAATAATACACTCGAAATCCGCATAGATCGTGGCATGCACAGGTTGTTTATTACCGTAATTCTTAAACTTGAGAAGGTTTTTACCCTCCTCGGGCATGACGGGTTTCATGGGTGGATTGTTAATGCCGCGACAATCGGCCACGTGCTTTTTATAAACGCCCTCGCTCGATAGTATTTTAAGACAACGAAGACATGGATATGATTTTCCATCATGTTTTGATTGGGGTGAAAACAATCTGGATGTGTTTTAGACCTTCTAACAACAATAAATTAATTTCTTTATCGCGAGGTTTTTCCGATATGTAATAAGGAAAGAAACCTCTACTTTCCGTCCACCCGAGAACGTTAACGGCGAGTCCGTTGCGATTTTCGAATTTGGGTATTTGCTTTAACGGAGTCGGATAATCGATGCAATCGAAATCGTATCTATCGACAAACGGCGTATATTTTTTAGGTCTTTTATAGCTATCTTTAATATCATCGTGATGTAAACACGCTAATACGCTATACATAAAACATCTCTGATCCTCGTTTTGAACGTTTATAACAGCCTTCTTATCCGCAATCTGCTTGGGTAACTTAAAATAGGAAGACCCTAAGGGTGGATCATACTTGGTAAAATTTAAATAAATCATTTGCGCGTTCTCGATGACCCACCCCGAACACGCCTGAACGGTTTATTAATGCGTTGAAACACGTCTTCGATTTCATCTTCTCTTAAAATCGGATATTGCCGAGTTTTATGGAGTTGCGTTATGAGTTGCGAGCTGGAGTTTAAATTATCTCGCTTGAATCGCTGTTCGACTTGAATTTGGATTTTTACGGGACCTTTTTTTAATTCTTTAGAAATTTTAGAGAAAAAATCGTCTTTAAAATACTCTAATAATGCTCTGAGATGTGCTCGACGTATGTGACGGCTGACATCTTTCTTATAACTCCTATAAAAATGTTTAAAGCTATCGCCAAAATCCAGATATTGGCTTTGTCTTCGTTTTTCTTCGACCTTGGCAACGCCTTTAGGAAGATCCGTCTGTAGGATTTTTTTATATCGAGATTTAATTAATCGACGCTGCATCTCGGTAGAAGCTTCGCCGAGTTCTTCCTTCAACGTCCGGCGTAACTTCCGTCTGACGGTCTCTTTCGTCTGCTCTTCCGTCGACGCGCCCCTCACGTAATCCCAGAGAGTTTCGGTTATTTTCTTGTACCCCCATTTACCTGTATTATATAAACTTTTCACGCCGCTCAAGAAGTTCATGGTTTTAATTACTCATAGTATTTCTTATATCATCTCAATTTTTTATTATGTCAATATAATACCCCATAAAAAATTTCATAAACCAAATTAAGTTTAATTACAATCATTTATAAAAAGAAAACCATTTTTATAAAAATTTCATAAACATAGTTTATGAAATGCTACTCGATAAATTCGGTAAAGGATTTGTGTTGAGCGGGTTTAATCATGATTTGTTCTTTTATGGCCAAGATTTCGTCCGTGAACCATTTGAAGATGGGATCTTGATACATCTGATCGACGCCCGAAATGAGAACTTTTCCCGTCTGGAAGACGTCACCGTCACCGTTTTTTTCGATTCTGGGCCTTGTATCTCTCGTTCGGTTTGACGTTCCAGAATTCGTCGTATCGCATGACGACGTCCGTCGGGACGACGTCGTCGTCGTGAAACGATAATTTGTGAATCTCCATGTCGTCGAGCGACGTCACGGGCACGTAGACTTGAATGCCCATGAATCCGCGAACGACCGGGATCACTTTGTACCGAGTGTTGTTGGTGATGTAGTCCCAGAGTGCCTCGCGATCTATTTCGAAGCCCAGATTAAAATCGATGTTTCGCATGACAGACACGACGTATCCCTCCATGGAGACGTCGTCCAGTTGAAACACGTGGGTTAATCCCTTCATCGCCTTCCATATGGCGGCGAGACTCTGTTTGGCGTGGTCGTAACACTTGCATCCCGTCATCTGGAAAACGCCGTTGTTGAATAACTTGACGTTTATTATTTTTTCCAACGTGATCTGTACGTAAAAGGAAAAACGCAATTTAAAAAGTTTTTCTTGTAGGTGCGAGATTTCTTACTCTTTTTCAACGCCCCTCGCGTGTCGTCTTTGTACGACACGGTGATGATCTTGGGAAACCGATTTTCCAACGGGAGACTGTGGTGCAGCGCTTCTAAATTTATTTTCGACAGATTGGTGTGAACGATAAACGTCTGAGTAGATACCTTGGCCTCTATCATCATTTTTTGGTCGGCATAATATATATTATGTATTTTTCAAAAAACAACAACACGTTATTCCGTTAAAGAATAATAATTAACGTCCACCACTCCCCTGTAGTAATCTTTGACCATGCGATAAAACTTGATCGGAGCCGTGAAACTGAGAGCTCTCAGCGTTTGTCGGTTTCAATTTTTATTATTATGCCAATATAATACCCCCGAACGTTTTGCCAATTTCTCGGACGTGAACGGGGCCGTCGTTTCTCGGAATTCACCGAACGTCGCGGTCGATTGCCACCCGGGTATTCGGGGAATTCCCAGGTACGATTCAATCCACTAGAATGGAGAGATTTAGTGGTATAAATAGACCATGGAATGAGAAGTGCCCCAGAACTGTCATAATACAACACACAGGGGGTGGGGGGGGGGTGCTCATAGTTCAAGGTCCATGGTTTATAATGTCAGTATGGAAATGTATTATAGAACTATATGTACTTGTACTTTTCAATATTGGCTTTTTAAAAAACGTATAAATATTTATCTATTTAAACTTATTTCATAACATTTAAACGTTTAATAACAGACTTAAATCGAAGGAAATTATGGTAAACTTATTCCGTTAATCTTCTTTATTTCATTTATGATCAAATATGGGTAACTGATCAGAGAGGACCTCCCTAACACTAACTGGGCGTTCTTAGTAACTGCATTATCTGGACCAACACCCTTGACACAACTAAATAATTACTATAAGCTATCAACATATTATTGTCATGAATGGGAAGCTAAAGTTCTCAAAACGAAGGAATTGCGACTGCTTTAGAGATACCTGACTGCCTCTGGCTCAAATCTTTAGTTCTCTTACTCAGAAGGAATTGTAATAATTTTGATATGAAAACCTCTTAACCCTTTCAATCCTATAGACAACAATGGATTGATCTTTAATAATATAAAAGTGCATATAGCCTATGCCACTCATATATATAATGGGGTGAAAGGGTGAAATACGAGACCATCAATCACAATAAAATGATTAATATAAAGCATTTCACCAACTATATAGGAAAGCTAAACAAATAGTTCTATAACGAAGTCTAAATACTTACAGGAGTTCGGTGGTAGCTATCGGACGTTGAACTTCTTACGGTAATGCTATTAAGAACGACCACTGTCATGAATGTTAATAATTAGTAAAGTTATTTACTATTTATACCATTTTAATGAATTTCAGAAATCTCTGATATGTCTGAAAACGAGTAAAATGTCAAAGTGAGCGCATGAACTCTTAAAAGTCAGAAATGACATTAATATTACTACAATTTTCTTAAGAATTTCAGAAATCTCTGACTGAAGACAATAACTAGAAGGAATTCCAAAATCACGACAGTGATGATTATAATGAAACTTTGAAAATTGACAAGCTCTCTGTGTTAAATCAACTTTTTCAAAATAATTGACCCGACTTACAAGCCCAATGAAATATTGTGAAGTATTGCGCATTTCTGCTGACGATGAAGTCTATGGACTATCTTTCTAAATTTGTTTAAAATGTGTCAATTTCTTTTCATGAAAATTGCAAGTACTTATATATAAGTGACAACAAAATTTGCGGCAATATGTCCTACTTTGTTCATATTAGGTGGCGTCAATAAAGTCGTATCTGCAAAGAAAAAGTGTTACTTCTCAGATATAACGTTTCAAAGCTGATTAAATCTAATATCTGATGGAAATGAAGACTTTTTTCCCAATAAAATATGTGGATTTTGACAAGACTTTACACAAGCGTTACTTTATGGCAGATACTTAACCAATTCACCCCTGAAAATCAAGATGCTATGCTGTTTTTATTGTTAAGACCAGTCTGTTATGTCATGTAGGGTTGAAAAGGTTAAAAAGTTTTATTAAACATAGAAAGATGTAGGAAATTGGCAACAGTTGACTCACTTTGGCGTCATGGTGTAGATCATTTAAAAATGAAATGTCACAGTATTAACTTACTTACCACTAAAAACACACTTGGGCTTACTTAAGTCGTTGATTTACAGAAAAAAATTCCATTGTTTTTCAGGGGTTGATGAGTTAAGTGTCAGATGCATGATATCAGCAATGTTCCTTATCCGTCTATGATGTCAAAACATCATTGTACCTTTGGACAAGAGGTCGAACTCCTGAAACAGGAAGACTGCCACAGAGAAGCCTACACATTGCTATTGTTTATTATAATCTGTTATGTTAGTGCGTACCTTTTCAGCAATGTTCCTTATCTCTAGGATACGGCGACATCATTGGAGAGAGCGAACGTTTGGGAAAGAGCTTCCACTCTTGCAACGGGATGACTCCCCCAGAGTAGGCCTACATTATGCTCTGTGTAAACTCTTCAATTTGATTAAAACTAAGATAGTCATCTTTTTACAGTTGTTACTCTTAGAACGAATTTCGGAATACATTTACTAGTAGGTATTTTTTGCCTTGTATGATACCACATTTTGTTTCAGAAGTCTACAGAGCTCAACGGATGAAGTCTTATTAACAGAAACGATCGTAATGAATATATCCATATTTTTTCTAGCCTTTTTAGCTCACCTGACCAAAAGGGTCATTTGAGCTTATGCCATCACTTGGCGTCCGTCGTCTGTCGTCCGTCTAAAGTAAACTTTTTAAACAAATCTTCTCCTCTGATACCACCAGGCAACATGGAACCAAACTTGACCACACACATCCTTGGGGTTTCTAGATTTAAAATTGTATCCGGTATGATTGTCGACCACCCAACATGATCGCCATAGCTATAACTAGAACATAGGAGTAAAACTGCAGTTTTTGGCAAATAGCTAAAAAACAAAGCAACACGCGTCAAAACTAATTCACTAGAAATGATCGGTAGGACAAGATCTATCTACCCTGAAAATTTCGGATGAGTCGGATGACCCAAATTTGAGTTATTGCCCTTGAAATGTTGATGTTTAATGATTTTCGGAGTTTTTGGCAAACAGCTAAAAAACGAAACAAAATGCGTCAAAACTAATTCACTACAAATGATTGACAGGACAAGATCTATCTACCCTGAAAGTTTCGGATGAGGCTTATGACCCGATTTTGAGTTATTCCTCCTGAAATGTTGATTTTTAATGATTTTCGGATTTTTTCACTATTTTTCTAAAATGATACAAAATGAATCAAACCAGCTGGCCAAAAATGATCAGCAGGACAAGATCTACCGGTGTTTAAAAATTCGGAAGAATCTAATGTATTGATTTTGAGTTATGGCTCCTGAAATGTCGAATTTCCATAGCTTTCGGATATTATCTCCAAAACTGTAATAAGTGGATTGGAACCATACTTTACACAAATGATCCCCATGTACCCTAGATGTGCCTTTTGGGGTACTAACGCCTGTCTGACCTATTTTCTGGAAACTAGGTCACAGTTCATTCTTCACACAAATGATCCTCATGTGCCCTAAATGTGCTTTTTTAGGTACCAAGGCCTGTCTGACCTACTTTCTGGAAACTAGGTCACAGTTACTGAAAATCGTTTCCGGCGCAGAAATCCTATACTAAAGGTTGTATTGGAACCATACTTCACACAAATGATCGTCATGTGACCCTAGATGTGCCCTTTGTGGTACTAAGGCCTGTCTGACCTACTTTCTGGAAACTAGGTCACAGTTACAGAAAATCATTTCTGGAGCAGAACGCTTAAACTACGGGGTGGATTGGATCCATCCTTCACACAAATGATCCTCATGTGCCCTAGATGTGCCTTTTGGGTACTAAGACCTGTCTGACCTACCTTCTGGAAACTTAAGTCTCAGTTACTGAAAATCCTTTCTGGGGCAAAACTTCTTAACTACTGGGTGAATATTGTCTGCCTTTGCGACTAACTATTTTTTCAGCTCACTTGGCCAATGGCCATGTGAACTTTTGTCATCACTTTGGGTCTGTCATCCGTCTGTAAACTTTAACACTTTGATCATCTTCTCTGTCTTCTTTGTCTGACCCGCCAAAAACAAAAACCATGGCTGCCAATGCAGAACATACCATAGTTTAAAATTGGACCATATGGGGAAAATATAATTTGATCATCTCCACTAAAACTATTGAACCAAGTTGAACGAAACTTTACAGGAATGATGCATTTAAGGTCCTTTGATATGATTGCTAAAATTTTGCCCATCCACCAAAAACATGACCATCAGCGCAAAACATAGTTAAACATTGAACCCAATGGAAAAACAAATTCAGAGATATTCTCGACCTTTGAAACCACCAGGCCAGCTGGAACCAAACTTAGTCACAAGAATATTTGGTTGGTCCCCTGTAACAATTGTGTTCAGCAGGTCCACATCCCATCCAAGAAGGCTTCCAACAGATAGCATAGTTCAACATTAGAACCTATGGGAAACACATCTGAATCTGCTTTGCAAGTTGAAACTAAACTTGGTCAGTATAGTCCAGGTGAGCCTCTAGTTTTGAAAAGCGATAACTAAGGTATTTTGTTATAGCCTATATATATATATATATATATATATATATATATATATATATATATATATATATATATATATATATATATATATATATATATATATATATATATATATATATCGCATGATTGTCAGCAATATTCCTTTCTATGATACCGGAAAACAGAGTCAACCTTTGGACCAGGGGTATAACTCTTGAAACACTATTCGATGGCTGCCCAAAAGTACACAATGATATACTATAAATCTGGCAAATATGTATATTAGGTACATGTAATTGAATGAAAATTATGTCGAAATATTTACGTCCAAGTTCTTGGCGCGGAAAAGAACCGAATTTGCAAGGTCCTACTCCGCGCCAAGAACGAGGGCATAAATATTTCTACATACACATTCAATAACCTTCGTATTAATGTAACAATGGTCGTAATTCAAAACATTTTATCACATTCACGACAAATCACGATAAAAAATTTTAAATGCGTAAAGTAGGCTTATAGGGCATATGAATATAACATAAAGTAGTTCCGGAACCTCAAAACAATTCCCTGGTGTATATGGTGGATATTCCAACTTTCCATCTAATGTTAAGTAAATGCACAACGAAAGTAGGATAGAAAATAATGCTTAATTTACCCTTAGGCATACCCGAGCTCATCCGGGATCGTATCGGTATAGAGCGATATACCAAATTTAGATAAAATGTTAAGAAAGAAACTCAAGTTGCATGCACACCCGAACAATCTCTGTCAAGGTCTCGATTTTTGCCATATTCTGACAAAATATAAATATACTATAGAGTTTGCTTTTTGTAAGCTATTTGCTTTCTTGCATAAATATTTAGTGTTGACATATAATAAAATACTATTTGAGGTGAAAATACTTTTTAAAAACAGATATGAATATTGGGACTATATTTTTATGTAAAATATCCTTACTCTGAGTAATTTGGTTTTTATATTCATTCTGTGGATTACATGACTACGTGTTTTGGGACTTCTTTCCAGACGTTGACAGATTGATCGAGAGTGCAAGGACCAACATCTCCATGTAAGAGATTGACGGATAGACAGACCAACCGGAAACGATACGAACCGATCGTCGATCTCGGCGCCATATACGATATAAAAATAATTGATGACAAGTATGTCAATTGAGAATTTAAACATTTTTTCGTCTTCTCGCTTTTTGATTTACCAGAGTTTTACCAAAAATTGAAAACATGGCAATTATCATGCTCTCACTTTTTTGGTAAAACCCCTGATTAATCAAAAGGTGAGAACATGAAATTCTTGGTATTCCAAGCAATAATACTTACGCATTTGATTATATTTGACGTTAATTTAAAACAACAAGGATTATGTTTTCATTGACTCAGCATGTTGGAATTTAGAACAGACAAAATGAAATAATGATAATTGAAGGACATTAATTTTACATTCCATTAGTTTTTACAGTATTGAAATATATTTAGCGTCAATCATAGAGATATACAGTTTAATATAACAGAATATAGCCTAAACTCTTATATTTATGGCATGCTAAACGTTGCAAAGTTCGATCTGGGATGGGGTTATAATGAAAATCAAACCCAAATGAACAAGAAATGCCAACAAATTATTTGATAGGATATATATCTTGTTCTTGTTTTGGGGGACATGGCATGTTAAACATTGCAAATTCTATCTTGGTCATTTTGGGGTATAATATAAATTATGGAGATTTTGAGTGGATGAATATGGATTATTAGCGCAGTTTTGAATTCGCGCAATTACGACAACATGTTTTTAAATTAGCGGTAAATCTAGCGGTATACTTTCCTGATACACACTATAACTTTCCAGGTCTCCTTAAACAGTGATTAGTTTGTTAAGTAATATAATGATTAACAATTAATTTCATCGTCACTTTATTGAAACATACCATTTTGTCATCATAATGACACACACTGAACCATGCACATGGCAGGGATTATTTTGTATTATAAATATCATTTCTTTTGTCGTGTATGTAGAATGACAGGATAGAGAAATTTTAGCGCTGCACTTCAATTAGCGTAATGACATGAGTGCGAAAATCGCTAATATTAGAAAACCGTTGAAATAAGTACACGTACAGTATGAATTATCTTGTTATAACTAGATATTATGTTGTAATAACAAGATATTATGTCGTAATAACAAAATATTATGTCGTAATAACAAGATATGTTGTTATGAGAAGATATAAATTATTATTGATAATTAATATTTTGTTATTACGACATAGTATCTTGTAATAACAAGTTAATTCACATGTCGTTATAACAACATATTAAGTCGTTATAACAAGATATATGTCGTTATAACGAAATATTTTTTATTACTACACGTGGCATGTGTCGGCTTCAGTAGCTATGTGCCACTAACCCCTGTATCACAAAATGATTTAAAGCGTTTATAAAGAATATGCTGCAAAATACAAAATTTAAATTTGAATATCTTATTGAAGATCTCGATTTTTATGTAAGCCTAAGATTGCTTCATGAACCTAGACCACGATGTTTCCAGTATGATTTGTAAAAATATTATTGTGGGCAATTGGTTTCGATGCTTTCAGACTAACTGAATTTAATGAAATTGATATGAAACAAAGTACCATTTTTCATGTATGCGGTTACACAACTTATCAAATTACTCATTAAAACTACACCTAGTCTAGCCTTCAAGTTGATTATCTCTCTCAGTTCGTGATTCACGTGTTGAACTGCATAATGTTTTAGCATTTAAGGCGTTGTAAGGCAAAAATGTTCCCTTATTTTCCTGATAATGAAACGCTTCCTGATGATAAAAGTAAATGTAATGAGATTAATGAAACTGATTAGATGCGTTTAAATGTCAACTACGTGATCAACAGTGATCACATCGTGGGTAACACATAGGAAACATAAATATATCCCAAAGTTATAGCTTTGCAAAGAATTGTCCACTACAAGACAATGGTTTCTGTCAAAAAGATACAAAACTTTGACATATCTCTTTTCAATAGAATATTCGTTAGCTTGTGTATCACGTGTTGGGGAACATGATACAAGCATGTCAGCATCTAAGGCAATTTAAAGCAAAAATATTTCCTTATTTTCTTGATAATTAAATGTATTCTATGTCTAATCGCTTCCTGGTGATAAAACTAAATGTAATCAGATTAGAGAAACTGATAAGACTTGTTATTTATTCAATTGACAACCATGTGATCAATAGTGATCACATTACATTGGAGGGAACACATGGGGAACATTATAAATAGAATCCCAGAGTTATAGTATGACGAGAAAGGCTCATTACATGACGATGGTTTCACGGTTGTATCAATTTGTCTTTCGAAAATATAGATTTATATCAAATTTGAGCTCATCTGATGGAGTCTGATAGACAGAAACGGTCGTCTCGAAAAATTGTTTTGACCTCTTTTGTAAAACTATACCTGGTATGATTAATAAAGTCAATAAGAAAAACGATAACAAATTTCGACATATTTCATTTCAATAAACCATTGGTTAAAATTTTGCAAGGCAAAAAGATAGAAAGCATTAATAAAGACATTTTGAACGTCTAGACACAACGTCTACGTTTGAGTAAGTTTTAGATACTACGAATCTAAATTTGTGACAATATATGTTTATAGATGACGAATTAATGTTTTATAAAATGGGAATAACCATAAAACGTTATATGTCCATATTCCAAAATCCTCTATTTTTGTCATGTAATAGACATCTTCTTACCATGTTTTGATTTCTTGCTTGCATGAAAATTAGTGATATTTTATCAAAATCACGAAAAGACACAATTATAGAGGGATATATAATTTTGTGGACCCACAAATATATATTAACGTTTATCTCTGCAAGCTAAAGTATTCTTCAATATGCTCTTGTTCGTTTGGTAATTTTGTTTAGTTAATGAAAGTATCTCGTAACACTAGTATTTAACACTGATTACTGTAAATCCGGAAAATTCCGCGGGACTTTATTTTCGCGAAACACACGTTCTAAAACGTATTTGCGAGAAGATATTTTCGCGATTTCGAATGCCTCTTCTTCTCTTCATACAATTATCCACTTCATTACGCGATAATTTTATTATCGTGAGCTCGAGATCTCGTGAAATCACCGTAAATAAAATTCTCGCGAATAAAATCGGATTTACAGTATGCAAATGTCTCATTAGATATCTTCTGTACATGTTATGATTCCTAGCATGCATGAAAATGAAAAATATGCTACTAATATGAGAAAAATACACAGTTCTACGGTGGTTAAAAAATATCATTTAATCTAAAACCTTGCAAACTCAATTTTGTTATAAGACAAACATGTGTGGATAACAATTTATCAATTTTTCCATAATTTACACTTTCACCCCTTGGTATCAAAATGGTATGCTCTTTTCTATTGTCTTAGACCATTCTATTAAAGTCTGTAGTGATGAAAGGATGATGACAAAACATATGTATCGTTTTGAAATGCAGCATGTCTGAGCAGGGAGGGTGGCCATATTATTATCATTATTATTATTATTATTATTATTATTATTATTATTATTATTTTTATTATTATTATTATTCCTCCTGCAACATAACCTAAACTATAGGTCGTATTGATGACAATCACATTGCCAAGCGACTACCCTAGATGGACACTCAATTGATGTTATCTACAGTGAGCTAAAATCACTACAGAGATAGATATAGAATTCCAATACGTTTAAAACTATGATAGAGAAACAAGTAATATCAGGTTATATATCTACACGGACATGTATTTAGTATATAATAAAACCTGTACATTCATCAGATATTATTTTTTTTCAGAAAATGAAAGGATTGAAGATTTTCTTGAGCAGATTTTCAAGCATTGCATTCGTTTTGTTGTCTTTTATAGGTATGACTAAAAATCTAAATTGAAAACTTTCTCTTTAGAAAATAAACATCAATTTTAAATTAAAGCTCAAATGATGAATTCTAATTGATGTTGTATTCTATATTATGGCGTGTAACACTGAATGCAAAAGAGCCGACCTGGATCAGTCGGTAGCGCGTTAGACTCATGATCGTGAGGTCGTGAGTTCGAGTCCAGCCGGCGTCAGGTTGGTTTCCTGTCCTTCAGATGAGACAGTAAAAACCGAGGTCCCGTGTCAGAGTAGGTGTCGACAAGTTAAAGAACCCTCACTGCTCAATGGCCGTAACTGCCGAGCAAAGGCCAAAATTTGGAGCCCTTCACCGCATTTGGTGACGTCTCCATATAAGTGAAATATTCTTGAGTGGGACGTCAAACAACAATAAAAAAAACTGAATACAAAATGTCGCTCAAGGTGCTATTTGATAGTTGATATTCATTTTGGATTTCTTTTATCTAAAGGTACAGCCACCTCCAAAACCCAGTGTATGCGTAAACCACATCCTTCAAATGATTGGTGGATAGCGGATGTTAAAGATGGGAAGCAGTATTACACGGTGGAGCATGACTGCAATGACACTCCCGCCATTGTTGATGTACAGGTTCGTCCAAAATCGGACAGGAAAGGGACAGAGTTTATATTTCCGGGTCTTGGATCTTCTCAGAGAGTGGATGAGATAAACAGTACATATGGAGGTGTAGTTTATAGGTATAATAAAGCAAAAGTAGAGTTATATGTACCTCACACACAACAATATCCAACAGGGACGATTATATACACAGGTACAATAAATTCTATTTATTTCACAACAATTGATAAGCAAATCGTTTTCATTATTTTATACTCGCTTATTGTCAAATATGTTGGCTGCAGATTGGCTTTTTTTTAACTATCCATAGAAAACTCGTCATTCATAGCCGTCGACCACCATACCATCTTTGAGGTAATAAACGATGGGAAGCGAATTCGCTAACCATTGCACTCTATTCGGATACCAATATCTAATGATAAATGCACAATGGGGACCTTCCAGTTTTCATTATTTTTATTTGATTATCCACCAAAAACTCCATAACGGCGATAAAAATCATATCAAACAGCGTAAAAGTTATCATTCAAATAAGAGCAATATTCTAATGCGTCATTGCTTCGGCATAAGTAAATAACAAAAATTACATTGTTTGACATTAATTTTACCTGTATATCAGGTGTTGCTACATATAAATAAGGCAGTCTTGGACAGACGTATTGGTCTTAGTTAAAAGAATAGAAACCTGTTATTTCTTGCTTCAGCTAACGTCATTCCACAAAGCCTGACGATATTACATATTGGGTTCGTACATAAATAACACCATTAATTTGTTTTTCTTTTTATACTAATGTTATTGTATCTATCCATAATCGGGAACATTATAAGCATAATGAAACAGCGATTATATAAAGTTCAAGGATTACTCATATTACATATTTGTTTGTATAATTGAAATAAATCCCTTGTGGTGGTCTAGTGGTAAAGCATTCGTCTCGCATGCGGAAGTTTCCGGGCTTGATTCGCAGTACCAGGTCATACCAAAGACTTTACAAATGGTAGTGTCTGTTCCGTCGCCAAATGCTCGTTATACGAACTGAGAATCACGTGTCTTTCCTCGTATTGTACCACTTTTGATTTCGGAGCTCCACATCTAAAATGATTTGAGCTCAACTGATGAAGTGTTATTTATAGAGAAGATCGTATTGCGCTTTTGTATTGGGCTTTTTTATTTTATTTTTTTAACTGTAACTTTGTTCATATGTTTATAATATATAAAAAACTTGAAACCGAGGTCCCATGTCATGGCAGGTGTGACACGAAAAATCAGCGTCAGTCCATAGCACAGGTCAAAATTTACGTCACTTCGCATAAATCCTTTGACTTCTCCATATATGAAAATTCTCGGCGGGATGTTAACAGCAGTAAAACTATGTATTTGATGTAATTAATGTCAATGTTTACGATGTTAGTACAGCTTTGAAAGCTATGTCAAAAACTATTATAATAGACACAATTATCTAGTGAAATATTTTAAGTATATAGGCTTTATGGAAAATGTTACCACGTTTTACCATTAATTTATCAATAATAACGTTCAATTACCATTCAGTTATCAATAAAAATGTTCACTTTATATGATGTACTTGCTTTGGCGACAAATGTAAAATACTCCGACCAAAAATAAAAGATGAAAAGCATGTGATACTTTACAATATATTAGTTTAATGTGAGTGTAAAAATTCAAAATGCAGTTATCAGAAATGACAAGACAAATGCATTGTTCATATTACGGGATTTTCCATTGCATTTACAATCTGCGTGTTGATTTTAGAGATGGTTTTGTGCTACACACAATATTGATTTTGCAATTATGCTCGACGGTGGCGGACAATTTCAATTCTGAATATTGTTATTTGTGTATATATATATATATATATATATATATCACCAGCATTAGGTGAAATGCTACAGATTTTTATGCCTTCATGGGAACTCTTTACCACAAGACACCCGAAGCGGTCTTTTAAAAGCCATTCTATGAGAAAACCATGCAAAACAATCCAAAAGCAAGATTCCCCAATCTTCATGTTTTGTCGGAAGGAAAAAAACTTTGAAATTAAATGAAATATTGAACAGTTACCTAATAGTGCAATGAGAGTTTATGGTTCATATTTTAAAAGTACAAAAATGAAATGCCAAAATAGCTCTTGTAATAAAATGAACCATAATTCTGACATTTGTCTACTAAACCTGCTAAACCGTCATCGATCAATTTTAAATAAATATTTTTACTGTCTGAACTGGTTTTATCATTAAGCAACTTTTGTCTCCATTTCCTCTGTCAACATAAGCAATAAAATGAAATTAAGCGTTAAAGGGAAATTCATCTATAAATCATTTGTAATCGTGAATTATACCTCACTTTACCCCTAGTCAATAGTTCATTGTACAATAATGTAATTTATAGTCATCTGTATGATATATTTTTACAGGTGGTTCAACATGACGAGGTAAAACTTCTCAAACAGAAACGTCTGCGGAAGTTAGAGTTAAAGTATGGTGTGAACAAGATTTACCAACACCAGATTTTGAATCAAATTGGATATCAATAAATAATGGTATATTAGGCTATATGTGTTATTATAACATTTAAACAGATAAATTACATTATTCGTTTTTTTAATTATTCACTTATATTTGTATATAATTGTATGATTTAAATATTTTTTCGACTGACCTCAATGCTTATTCACAAATCATCAGGTCACTCCCATGTATATTAAATATGGTTAAAATTAGTAACCTGTACTGAAAGATAAATATTTCAGATGACAAAATATGCCACCAAAAGTATAGGTTGTCGCTGCATTTCTGCTTCAAATTTTCACTTGTTTACAAATTGTAGTATTCCTACCCAAAAGAAAATATCTATTCTCATCTTACCTCCCCCCACTTTTAATTTTCAATCGTTAACCCTATAATACGCAAAACACTACAAATATTCATGTATCTTTTTATCACCTTAATTTCTCTTATTATTGACAAATAATTTTTCATTTAATGACCAAACAAATCACCGGACTCATCCCACCAGCACGGCTTTGGGTGTCCAAATGTCTGCAAACAAGTTGTTGAAAACATAGCAGGTTTTTTTACTAAAAGCAAATCATGACTTCTAATGCTATTGTCATGTTGTAAAGTTTGAACTTAACGGATCACCCGGTAAATTCAAAATTTATCACATGGTACTATTATTTATTTATTATTTTGTTTTAAGAATGTTTTATTCATGTATTAGTATCTTTGCAGGCAATGAGTCTTATCTAGAAATAAATCATAACCTGACTGGCGAACCAATCCTAGTAACTGTCCAAATTCAACTGGGAAACTCCGATTGGGTTGCAGATGGAATAGGTACGCATGCGCATTCAATATTCATTGTCTGACACAAAATAGCTACTTACTGTAGTATTATTGTTAATTTAGACTGAAATATAGAGCGCCATTTCAGTAAAATACCTGATATTTTGATTCCGAACTTTAGTATCACAAGCAAACATTTATCTTTAATCTATCATTTTACTCTCAACTTTGATCAGTTTAGATTATTTTCATGTACATTAATTATTCTGTATCAAGTCTCAGAAGATGAAAAATTCGTATGGGGTTTTGACAATAATATTCGAAGCATGCACTATTTTTATTAAGGATCTATGGCAGCACTTCCGGCTTCAAGTAATACGTCCTGGGGTGGAGTAATATATGGATATAACAACAAATCAGTAAGAGTTTGGGCGCCATCTAGTGACCAAGGTATGCATCTTTAGGGTAATGGAAGACGAATCACGAACAAGTACAGTGAAATCTCACTATGCAGTATAGAGGTATCTGATTAGCAAAGAGGCCTCCAATAATTAAGTGAGGGTCTGGATGTTTTAGCAAGAGTCTGATTACTGTCGTAAATGCTAGGTGATCAGCTAAGCGAGGTGATCCAAAGGCCAGGTTCCAATGTATTGTAGAAATATAATCAAATGGTCAGTAATGCTATTCAATGTCGTCTTAAATAAAATCTTTTTTTGTTTTTCGTATATCAAATTTCCCACGAAATGCAGCAGAAGATAGTGACCTGCAACTCCAGTTTTAGAGTTTTGTTTTTGTTTTCTCATCCTACCCACTGACACTAAAATGTTTAATCGATTTTGAAAATAAAATGTTGTTAACATGAATGATCAACGAAAGATAACTCTTCAAGTTTCTAGGACTTTTTCTTGAATTGGTGAATCGAAGAAATTGTGTTTTGTTTCACACATGTGAAGGACATGTGATAAAGTGTGTGTGTGTGTGTGTGTGTGTGTGTGTGTGTGTGTGTGTGTGTGTGTGTGTGTGTGTGTGTGTGTGTGTTATGTAACTTGCATCAGTTCTTTTCTTCCTGATGAAGGGACAGCTCTAACCGAAAATTAGACAATATAAATTATGTTCGAGCCGTGAGCCGTATGTCTTTTTGGTGCTTTATATTATGCATATTTCTTGATAGATAGATTCAATACCTGTGGTCGTTGGTGTATATATATATATATATATATATATATATATATATATATATATATATATATATATATATATATATATATATATATATATATATATATATATATATATATATATATATGTAACCGGGTTATTTCCTTAAATTTTTTTAATTCCTAAAATACTCAAAGTTTTTAAACTATACTTTTTAATCAGGTGAGCAATGTCTTTTCCATTTTTTTCATATTTTACACATATGGGTATCATGCTATGACCGTTTATACAATGTCATTATAACTTTAAAATATACATGAATTCTACCAAACAGGGAAGATATATGCAGCGTATGCTGGACGAGGCGCTTACAATGGAGCATCTATTACTGACGGCAAAGTGAAAATTAAAGCATGGACAAATATGAATGTGGTAACACAAGATGTACAGATTGGACATATGAACGATACATATGAAATGATGTTGGATACATTCGTAAACATTGACGAAGATTTTTTCTTTGTAACGGTAGAGTATTTCAACATATCTCGTCTTCCATGAGATATGACATTTTTGTAACCTGACATAAAGGTTTTTTCCAAAGAAATCCATAACATTATATTTATTTATTTTTCTATTGTAAAATCGCATCCCCGTTTAAGACGCTTCTGCTGAAGTAGGGGTATAGCATCTAACAGAAGTATAGTTATAGCATCTAGCTGAAATAGAGTTATAGCATCTAGATGAAGTAGAGTTCTAGCATCTAGCTGAAGTAGAGTTCTACCATCTACCAGAAGTAGAGTTCTAGCATCTAGCTGAAGTAGAGTTCTACCATCTAGCTGAAGTAGAGTTCTACCATCTACCAGAAGTAGAGTTCTAGCATCTATCAGAAGTAGAGTTCTAGCATCTAGCTGAAATAGAGTTCTAGCATCTAGCTGAAGTAGAGTTCTAGCATCTAGCTGAAGTAGAGTTCTAGCATCTACCAGAAGTAGAGTTCTAGCATCTAGCTGAAGTAGAGTTCTAGCATCTAGCTGAAGTAGAGTTATAGCATCTAGCTGAAGTAGAGTTCTAGCATCTAGCTGAAGTAGAGTTCTAGCATGTAGCTGAAGTAGAGTTCTAGCATCTAGCTGAAGTAGAGTTCTAGCATCTACCAGAAGTAGAGTTTTAGCATCTAACTAAAATAGAGTTATAGCATCTAGCTGAAGTAGAGTTCTAGCATGTAGTTGAAGTAGAGTTCTAGCATCAAGCTGAAGTAGAGTTCTAGCATCTACCAGAAGTAGAGTTCTACCATCTAGCTGAAGTAGAGTTCTAGCATCTAGCTGAAGTAGAGTTCTAGCATCTAGCTGAAATAGAGTTCTAGCATCTACCAGAAGTAGAGTTCTAGCATCTACCAGAAGTAGAGTTCTAGCATCTACCTGAAGTAGAGTTCTAGCATCTAGCTGAAGTAGAGTTCTAGCATCTACCAGAAGTAGAGTTCTAGCATCTAGCTGAAGTAGACTTCTAGCATCTAGCTGCAGTAGATTTCTAGCATCTAGCTGAAGTAGAGTTATAGCATCTAGCTGAAGTAGAGTTCTAGCATCTACCTGAAGTAGAGTTCTAGCATCTAGCTGAAGTAGACTTCTAGCATCTAGCTGCAGTAGATTTCTAGCATCTAGCTGAAGTAGAGTTCTAGCATCTAGCTGAAGTAGAGTTCTAGCATCTAGCTGAAGTAGAGTTCTAGCATCTAGCTGAAGTAGAGTTCTAGTTCTAGCAAGTAGAGTTCTAGCATCTACCAGAAGTAGAGTTTTAGCATCAAACTGAAGTAGAGTTATAGCATCTAGCTGAAGTAGAGTTCTAGCATGTAGTTGAAGTAGAGTTCTAGCATCAAGCTGAAATAGAGTTCTGGCATCTAGCTGAAGTAGAGTTCTAGCATCTAGCTGAAGTAGATTTCTAGCATCTAGCTGAAGTAGAGTTCTAGCATCTAGCTGAAGTAGAGTTCTACCATCTACCAGAAGTAGAGTTCTAGCATCTAGCTGAAGTAGAGTTCTAGCATCTAACTGAAGTAGAGTTCTAGCATCTACCTGAAGTAGCATCTACCAGAAGTAGAGTTCTAGCATCTAGCTGAAGTAGACTTCTAGCATCTAGCTGCAGTAGATTTCTAGCATCTAGCTGAAGTAGAGTTCTAGCATCTAGCTGCAGTAGAGTTCTAGCATCTAGCTGCAGTAGAGTTCTAGCATCTAGCTGAAGTAGAGTTCTAGCATCTAGCTGAAGTAGACTTCTACCATATAGCTGAAGTAGAGTTATAGCATCTAGCTGAAGTAGAGTTATAGCATCTAGCTGAAGTAGACTTCTAGCATCTAGCTGAAGTAGAGTTCTGGCATCTAGCTGAAGTAGAGTTCTAGCATCTAGATGAAGTAGAGTTCTAGCATCTAGCTGAAGTAGAGTTCTAGCATCTAGCTGAAGTAGACTTCTAGCATCTAGCTGAAATGGAGTTCTAGCATCTAGCTGAAGTAGAGTTCTAGCATCTACCAGAAGTAGAGTTCTAGCATCTAGCTGAAGTAGACTTCTAGCATCTAGCTGCAGTAGATTTCTAGCATCTAGCTGAAGTAGAGTTCTAGCATCTAGCTACAGTATACTTCTAGCATCTAGCTGCAGTAGAGTTCTAGCATCTAGCTGAAGTAGAGTTCTAGCATCTATCAGAAGTAGACTTCTACCATCTAGCTGAAGTAGAGTTATAGCATCTAGCTGAAGTAGAGTTCTAGCATCTATATGAAGTAGACTTCTAGCATTTAGCTGAAGTAGAGTTCTAGCATCTAGCTGAAGTAGAGTTCTAGCATCTAGATGAAGTAGAGTTCTAGCATCTAGCTGAAGTAGAGTTCTAGCATCTAGATGAAGTAGACTTCTAGCATCTAGCTGAAGTAGAGTTCTAGCATCTAGCTGAAGTAGCGTTCTAGCATCTAGATGAAGTAGAGTTCTAGCATCTAGCTGAAGTAGAGTTCTAACATCTAGCTGAAGTAGAGTTTTAGCATCTAGCTGAAGTAGAGTTCTAGCATCTAGCTGAAGTAGAGTTCTAGCATCTAGCTGAAGTAGAGTTCTAGCATCTAGCTGAAGTGGAGTTCTAGCATCTACCAGAAGTAGAGTTCTAGCATCTACCAGAAGTAGAGTTCTAGCATCTAGCTGCAGTAGAGTTCTAGCATCTAGCTGAAGTAGAGTTCTGGCATCTAGCTGAAGTAGACTTCTAGCATCTAGCTACTGTAGAGTTATGGCATCTAGCTGCAATAGACTTCTAGCATCTAGCTGAAGTAGAGTTATAGCATCTAGCTGCCGTAGAGTTCTAGCATCTAGCTGAAGTAGACTTCTAGCATCTAGCTGAAGTAGACTTCTAGCATCTAGCTGAAGTAGAGTTCTAGCATCTAGCTGAAGTAGAGTTCTAGCATCTAGCTGAAGTAGAGTTATAGCATCTAGCTGAAATAGAGTTATAGCGGCTAGTAGGGTCTCAGTGACCAAATAGTTAGAGCATCGCGTTTTGAACCATAAAGTATCTCACTTCTGGTCAGCGCAATTGGTAAGATCCACTTGAACCTAAATTAATTTTTGTGAGAAAGTTTGCCAGTTTACTTGCGGAAGGCTGGTGGTCTCCTCCAGGGTACATTGTAACCGGGTTCTGCCCTCCATCATTAAAAACTGACAGCAACAAAATGACTGAAAAATATAGGTAAAACAAAAATCAAATCAAATTATAGCGTCTAGGTGAAGTAGAATGATAGCATCTAGGTGAAGTAGAATTATAGCGTCTAGGTGAAGTAGAATTATAGTGTCTAGGTGAAGTAGAATTATAGCTAGGTGAAGTAGAATTATAGCGTCTAGGTGAAGTAGAATTATAGCGTTTAGGTGCAGTAGAATTATAGCGTCTAGGTGAAGTAGAATTATAGCGTCTAGGTGAAGTAGAATTATAGCGTTTAGGTGCAGTAGAATTATAGCTTCTAGGTGAAGTAGAATTATAGCATGTAGGTGAAGAAGAATTATAGAGTCTAGGTGAAGAAAAATTATAGCGTCTAGGTGAAGTCGAATTATAGTGTCTAGGTGAAGTCGAATTATAGGTCTAGGTGAAGTAGAATTATAGCGTCTAGGTGCAGTAGAATTATAGCGTCTAAGTGAAGAAAAATTATTATTCTAGGTGAAGTAAAGTTATGAGTGTTTAAAAACTATAATTAAACTTATGCAGGAAAATTTGTAATGATAGGCTTTTTGTTGTCCGTATTGTTTTAATTTGACGTATCTATGTTCACTTCATCAAAACATTGCCCGCAAAAATATTGAATAAAAATTTGACCTTGTATACGTCAATCTGTTAAACACCTGTAAACAAAAAAGCACGGTGTTACAATATTAATGTTACAAAATCTCTGAGATCAATATCAAAGATACAATCAATATATACTCAATGAAAGACATTTTTTAAAATTAACTTTTATGATATCTGAATGATTAACACTAAGGTCCTACGTTCATCTCGTTGCGGTTCATGTATGTCTTCAGAGAATGATTTTCCAAAGTGGACACAGATTCTATGTGTCCAACATCTCGTTGGAAGTCATATGTACTATCAGAGTAGAATCCACCAAAGTTGACACAAATTCTATGTGTCCATCATCTCTTTGCGGGTCATATGTACTATCAGAGTAGAATCCACCAAAGTGGACACAAATTTTATGTGTCCATCATCTCTTTGCGGGTCATATGTACTATCAGAGTAGAACTACAAACATGGACACATTATCTATGTATCATTCTTCTTGTCGTGGGTCATAAGTGCTATCAGATTAGAAACCAACAAAATGGACACAATTTCTATGTATCTTTTATCTTATGGCGAGTGAAATATGCTATCAGAGTAGATGCAATAACCATGGAGTTTATATCGTTATTTCTTTAACTAATTTTACATGCGATTACTTAATAAATATATGTTATATAAATTGTCTTAATTTCGAACTAGAATAATGAAATGTTGAACACTCTTATCTAATACATTCAGATTCCAAAGTACAGTAGAATAATGGACAATTAGTTACAGGTATTTTAAAGGCGTTTTGTCACATTATGATGACAACTTACTTATACACGTAGTTTGCTTTAAAAAGATAAATTGAATTATTTTGGTTAATGATTACCAAGTATTTATCAAATAAAATAACTTTGGAAAATTCACAATTTATAGACTAAAGCACTGGATGGTAAAAACAAGGACTACCAATTCTTGGCGTCGGGAGCGGTACAGAATTCAGAATTAAGCGGTTCATATGGTGGAATCGTAATCTCGTACAACGATAAAAAAATGAGATGGTGGGAACCTCCTGTCCATGCGAATGGATCAATGCAGGGCTATTTCATATATGTTGATGAAAGATGGGGAAATTCTCACAATATACAAAGATCAACGAAGGTGGCGATCACGACTCATGTATTGAAAGCAGCAACAAACTGTAAGCGCAAAAATCGAAAAGTCTTATTTCAGAGCACCTTTCATCATCCTGAAATGTTTAAAGAATGTTTAAACGCACATTTGCTACGGTGATTAGATCAATAATTTCAACTAGAGTTAACTCCCTTACTTCATCTCTGTTTAGTATGCATTCACTTTAATTTGTCGAAAGTGTGAGAACTGTGAGCGAGCTGGTTTACATTGTTAGCAGAGAGACTCTATTGCTGAATTTTCTTAATATTCTTAATCTTATTTATCTATGTAGATCTATATCTAATCTATTCACAACATATTATGTTATTAACTGTGGAGGAATGCTGTTAAACATAAAGTTCAGATCGTTTCAAGCTGCATTTAAAATTCGGTCTCAAAGTTGAAATCTGTTAGTCTCAATGATCTTGTAATAGATCTATAAATATTTGAGATTTAGTAATGTACTTATTGTCTTAAAACATATATGTACAATAAATAAATAGGTTCGATTGCGGTTGTAAATTCATAAATTATTCGCATATATATATATATATATATATATATATATATATATATATATATATGCAAATAATTTATGAATTTACAAGCGCGATCGAACCTATTTATTTATTGGTGCCGTAGGTCGAGGGTTCGAACCCCAGTCGGGGCATGGTGAAATTATAGGTACCTTGTTATTTCTGTATTTGTGCTTTATATATGATTGATGTACGCAGATAGTATCATTTCTGATCCAAGGTCCATAGTAAATGATAATGTTGTAGTGATATTTGCTTTATATACACTTGTATTTCTCTGAATGCATCGTATTCGATCCATTGTCATTTACGTTAGGATTAAACAACTTTCACCTCTATCTCTGCGACCGAGTTCTCATGTTTGGAATTCTAGTCACCACTATCGAAACATTCATTTTTTGTAAATGCGCAGATGGCCAAGTGGCTAGGACATCTTGCATGAGAGCCAGGCGGTTGGTGCCGTAGGTCGGGGGTTTGAACTCCAGTTGGGGCATGGTGAAATTATAGGTACCTTGTTATTTCTGTATTTGTGCTTTATATATATATATATATATATATATATATATATATATATATATATATATATATATATATATATATATATATATATATATATATATATATATATATTTATTTATTTATTTATATACTGTAAATCCGGTTTTATTCGCGAGAATTTCGAGAAAGCTCTCGCTGGCGAAAATAAAATACTCGCGTTTTGATAGTGACAAATCGCACACCCGTATCATCTTTAATTGCTTTGTTCTCTTTGTCTCATACGAAAGGGTTTTGTCTGTAACTTGGGGCAATCTTTCGCATGTTCTTCAGGTGATAGTTTTAAGAGACCGTTACCACCCATATATACATATCCTTAGAAAGGTGGTATTGGTAGGACGAAATTTAGCATTAGAACATATACACAAATCAAGGATAAGGTTGGAGTATTTGTTGAAAATATCCACTTGACTTATTTGGTATTTCAGGTACCATTACTACAAAAAGTGAAGAAACGACGTTCTTTTCTACAGGTAAAGAGAGACCTTCGTTTTCTTTTTTCTTGATTTTCTTTTATTTCTTAAAAGCTGTGGACGCACGTAAAACTTTATTTAATTTGTTGTTATTTTGGACATTTGGATAACAGGGTAGATCTGATGATGATGATGATGATGATGATGATGATGATGATGATGATGATATATCAGCTCAAATAAATAGACATTAAAACTTGTCAATGGTCAACGGTATACAAAACATTGTTGATAGATATGTTCCGTATAAACTGAATTTTAACTGTTTCATGGGAAAATAAAAGCGGGTGCGACCATCCAGGGAAATCGCATAAATTGATTAAGCATTTAGACATTAAAACCATCGTTTCTATACTTTATTTAACTATTCAAATTCATTTTATAGGAGGAGTTACAAGTTCTGCGACGGTGACGAACAGTAGTGATTATTCAAATAGTTCAGTGTCTGTTCACCATCGTACGTATGTTTCATTGTAATGTCAATATGTTGTGACAAATAAAAGTGTTAGAAAAAAGTTAATTTGTGAAAATTTGTGGGTTTTTTTTGGTGTATCTAAATAAACTAAATAGACATACAAACATAAATAACTAAAATAACCTATAAATCTACATTTTTCTATTTTCTGCATGAGATTCATCTAAGGACCTAAGTCTTTACATAATAGTTTTATCTCTTTTTTCAGCTTCCTGTGTCTGAAAGGGGAATATTTTTTTTCCGTAAATAGATATAGATCTATTTTTAAAAAAAAAATATTAATAATAATACTGCTTTGTTTGTGTTTGTACAGTGATCACCATATTTGTATACTGTCCTTGAATCTCCTTACAGATAACACTTTGATATCTGTGTTTTACTTTATTTTGAATTCTGTTTTCAGAACCCTCATTTACAGTTTTGGTGGTACTGTCGTCATTCTCATACTTGTTTTCACTACAACATCATCACGTGGGTGCTGTCTCAGTTGTGTAAAATAATTATCGTAATACGGAAACCTATGCAAATGACGTCACAATACGTTATTCGAACCAAGTACATTGTAAGTGTAAAGAGTACTGAATATAACCAAATCAAGGACACGTGAAAGTGTAACTCATTGTTCCAGTTTACATTATAGTAAAATCCATATAACCTGGTGGAGCGGAGTCTTGTGAACCCTTTCTTGACCTTTACGGGTTTAAATTGTAGGCAATAAGTGTAGTAAAATCCATTTAACCTGGCGGGGTGGAGTCTCGTGAAACCTTTCTTGACCTATATTTTAGGTAATAAAGCATAACTTTAATATTACACTGACTAGTGTGATCTTTCCTACTTGTCACCATGTATAAGAGAGTATCTAGTGAGGAATAAAATGTTTTTCCCGTGCAGCTTGCCATAACCGAAAAGTCAGTTGAATCATCCGTATGATGACCAAAAGGTTATTCCGACTCGCCATCTTAGGTGAATCGAACAATAACATTAAAATTACATTGACATCGTTCCTACTTGTCAACATACATAAGAGAGTATCCATTGAGGAATAAAACGTTTTTCCCGTGCAGCTTGACCGAAAACTGAGTAGAATTATTCGTATGATAATCAAAAGGGTACTCCGCCCCGATATCTTATGTGCATCAGACAATATGAAGTAATACAGTGTAAATTTTCGTAAGTGCTTTTAAATTTAAGCATGCATACTGCTGAACAAACTTATTTAATGGAAGGAAATAAATAGGCTGTATATAAATTCGAATGAAGGAACTTGGGCAAAGAAAACTGGGTTTTAAATTCAGTTGTATATCTTAAAGTACTAAGTTTCCTGGTTTGGAACGAGTGCAATAAAATACTATGATTTAAGCACGTGTACATTGGTGTACATGTAAATTTTATTTCGAATTATTTGTATGGATTTTTTATGTTTTTATAAAAAGGGGCTTAAATTTCAGTATCACATTACATAATCAAAGCTTTATCTTTCGTCACCTCGTTTCAGTGCTTTCAATTCTTTTATTATATTTTAAGAGTATTTTAAAGGCATACAAGCTGTCAACATGAATTTTTAATGTTTCTATTAAACGATTCAATTATTTGACGTTTTATACAAATAAAATGTTTTTTTAAAACATCCGCCCGAGTTAAAAAAAAACTTGTTTTGTCGTATTAATGAACAGAAATTAAATGTGGAAAATGGGCGAGTGAACATTTGTATTCTTACATGGATGGAAGAATATCAATCATCGGTGTATTTCATTCATTCTAGACAATATATGTTTGGTATGTTAACATTAGTTGTGTTGTTTTTTTTTTTTTTTTTTTTTTTTTTTGTCATTTTTTTATCCTTTCCTTTTCTACTACATAAATTGATATACAACATAAAAAAAGATATACACTGGTATACAAATTCTTTAATTCCTATATATTTTATGAAAATTGTTTGAGAAACCCAGGTTTGGCACTTTTTCAATTGTAATTGATTAACTCAACCTTGCTATTTGTATATTAATACCACCTGTATGAACCTGCCCTTATTTTCATGAAATATACAGGAATAAAATAATTTTTATGCCTGTGTATATGGTTTTTTTTTCTTATTGTATATTAATCATTTGTTTGTGCTTGTACATCAAGCACAAGTAATAAAATTAAAAAAGAAATCGTAATAAAAGGGTAAACACAACCCCTTTAAAGTTTCCTACGGCAATATATCTTTCTCAGTCATTTAATCAACGTTTTGGTCTAATCTTGTGATATTTTATTTTATTAAAATGACAACCTTTGAAAGACAATCGTCTTCTAGAAATATACTTGATAAATTACGCAACAGATTACGGTCTTTTAAAAATCTAGAGAAAGAACATGCAATTTTTTTGTACTTCTGTTCAGGTTTTTCCTTTATTTTCATAATGTTTAACACTTGTTTTGCCCTCTTTTGTAAAACTGAAACTTTGGTATTGTTCATAATTTTTGTCTATACAGCTTTCTTAAGATTAAATTTCCACGAGAACAAATAAATTAAAGATTACTTTAGCATGTACGTTATTGTTATCGTGGGCTGTTTGTTATATGCTGAGCTGTAATAGACCCATGCTGTGATTAAAGTAGATTTGCTCAGATGTATGTATAGACCATTTAACTTTGACTGGCAAAATGATACAGATACCCGCAAAAACATAGACGTAGTTATGGTAACTGATTGTTTCTTGACGTCATTTTCTGTGAATATGTGTCACCAAAGTTACAGGACCGTAGTTACAGTTATAGGGTTTATTGTGATGGAGTAACTGGCTAAATAAGAAATCAAGATCGTTTAAGTACACACGTATTGTTACTTTTTGAGTTAAGGTTCTTACAAAAAAGGGAAGATCAGTTTATATGACTGCAATATTCAAAGTTTATAACTGTTATCTAAATATTTCAGTTCTTCATAATGAATAATTCAAATAAGTACTGTATATTTCAAATATGATCCTAAAGTATTCTTAAACATGGAATCGACACTCTAAAAACTTAGCTTTCACATAAACTAAATCGACCTTCTAAACGCTCAGATGTCACTTGCGTAGATCGTGATACATAATCGATAGAGATCGACACTCTATAAGCTCAGCTGTTAAATACGTTGATCAAGGTCGAAACTCTATAAGCTCAGCTGTTACGCACGTTGATTGAGGTCGACACTAAATGCTCAGCTGTTACGTATGTTGCTAGAGATCGACATTTTAGAAGCTCGGCTGTTATTTGCGTTAATCGAGATAAAAATATCAAATCTCGGCTATTACATATGTTGATCGAGATCGACTCTATAAAAGCTCAGCTGTTATTTGGTGATCAAGATCGATACTCTGTAAGCTCAGCTGTTACATATGTTGATCGAGATCGACTCTATAAAAGCTCAGCTGTTATTTGGTGATCAAGATCGACACTCTGTAAGCTCAGCTGTTACATACGTACATATAGAGAACGGGATATTAGGGTCCGAAGATAGCAAATTAATCAACACTCAATCTAAACCTTTATTTGCCTTTCCTGTACAATACTATATAAGCGGCGTGGGCTGTCTCGTGCTTCTTTCCGAATTTTCTTATTGTTTGTTTGTTTTGTTTTGTTTTTGTTTTTGTTTTTTTTTTGTTTTTTTTTTTGGTTTTGTTTTGTTTTTTGCTACATTTGAGTTATTACAGTTAAGCGCAAATATCTCTTTAGCTCATCAGAATGAAAATGTAGCAGTAATGACATAAATAAAAATACTCGTTGACCTTACCTTTGACCTATAAAACATTATGGTCCATTATTTAAAAAAGTGAAAATTATCAATGTTAAGTTTGAAAACATTTGAGTCAACGATTGTCTGTTGTATCCTCACGGACACGGCATCACGTCTTTGCCCCTTATCTTTGCCAATGAATAATAAGAGAATATTTGGACTAACGATGACGTCAAACGTAAGGCTTAAATACCGAATGAAACTACATGTATTTTAAAGTAATACATTAGGTATTTTCAGTTTCTTTCCGTAAATTGACACCCATTATTTACTAAAAAGGTTTCAAAGATTTTTCATACTTGCAAATCTTATCATGAAGGCAACAGCCGGCCGCCAAAAACGACCGTTAGTCAAAAACTGGGGCTATGACCGAAATTTTGGGATGTTCTCAAATAATTTGTGTTTTCTGAATAATTCTTCAATTTAGCAATTATTTTCATCATTATTAAAAACTGAGTACAATAAATGTACAAAAATGCTTAGCTGGAGTATGGATTTTGTGTATTTTCATTTTAAAATGTTTAGCTTGAGTATTGGGTAAATTTGGTGAATCCGGACCCAGAAAGTGTCACGTGTAAAAAGTTTATCTCGCCTGGCCAAGGTATGTATGCTCTTTCTCTCTCTCTCTCTCTCTCTCTCTCTCTCTCTCTCTCTCTCTCTCTCTCTCTCTCTCTCTCTCTCTCTCTCTCTCTCTCTCTCTCTCTCTCAAAAATTCATAAGAAAATCCGAAAAATGAATGTGAACTAGTTTTTCAGACATATACATGTACGTCTTATTATCGAATTGCTTTCTTTCTGATTCACTGTTCAATAAAACAAGTGATTCCCATACTTTAAAGATGACCATCCGAATATCATGCTCCACGAAATATTTGATGAATACCAAAAGTGTCAAAGGATTCCCATTCCAACCCAATGACAAATATGCATATGAAAATGATGAAACGATGAAAATGTTCCCAGAATAACCGAATGAAAACTCTTGAATTCCAATGTATAAGATCTAATTCATTTCACAGAGAGCTTCATGCTATTTCATACACCAGATTAATTTACAGTAATATAAGAAGAGTACTTTACATAAAAATAAAAAAAATACTCTTAATACAAACAGCAACCATCCAAAACAGTCTGAACCCCAGATCATTGGGTCCTCTTTATAAACATGTATATAATTATCCTTCAGATATATCAAAAGTTAAGAGGACCATTCTATAATCAAATAAGCCCAGTCCAATACTATGAATCCCTCACCCCAGGGTAGTGAATTTCCACATTTTTGGGGGCTACATGCTCTGTACAACCATGTAGATGACCTTTCATCTGATTTATTGGGAAGAACATTATTAAACATTAAAAACGTTAACACTATATACATGTAATTATTTTGAACTTGCGCTGTGTGTGTGAACCCTGTTTCAAGAAATATATCAGTTATCTATATATGATATGTTTAAAGCATAGATATATAAGTTTATAATACTGTGACAGTTTAAAGTATTTACAATTTTACTCACTAAATTAAGTCCAACACAAAACTTTGTCGTAGCAAATTTTTGTTGATATCCTTTTGTAAATGAAAAAACAAATCTATAGAGTAACCGTGCTTCATATTCATGATGTATGGTAATAATTTATACAAAATGTATAGGTTTTCAGAATACCCGTCGTCTGCTTGATATTTCACTTCTACAAATTGGACATTCCGATACAGAATACGCACATTCCCGGCAACATTTTCTATGTGCACATGGTTCAAACATGATTTCAATGTCCCTATCAAGACAAATTACACATGTGTTGGTATTATCGTCATTAGAATGTTGTACATCAATTGCCTGTATTATGGGTGTGTCTGGTTGTTCCGACGGATGTACTGTTGCTGTAAAATATGTTATCAACGAATATATAAAGCACTAACATCACGATAACATTGAATAATTATGGCGGGCCAGGAAATGGTGTAGGCTTTGAAAATAAATAATTTATCATGTAAATCACATAGAGATAAATGACAAGGCAGCTAGAAGTATATGAACATCATTTTTTTTATATTGAAATGACGAATGATATGGACGTAAACAAAAATATTTAATCCATACATTTTTTAATTTGTACTGAATAAATACGCAAAATTTATTAATGTTTTTGCTTTTCAGTCATTTTTCTTTCTAAAAAGAGATGAATCTTATAATACATTAGATCTTTAAGAAGAACTATTTTTAAGCGGATGTATCGAAAAAGTAGTAGTAGTTACGAAATTTAAACGACAAACATACTGAACGTGTATTAAAATGTATAAAATGGTAATGCATAAGATTGGAGGTAAACATGCTGTATGTTTGTAGATTTGCTACGCGTCCCCGGGTAACCTCAATTTGCGACAGTAAAACCACCGGTTAACGTCAGCAAATCTTCAAACACAGCATGGTTATCGCCTAATTTATTTCCTCCAAACAATTTTGGTAAGATTTATGTTTTACTGATAACGAATTTTGATTTGCCATGTTTTCAAACAATGCTGACGACATGTGTAGGAATACCAAATGTTCTGAATCAGCAGTTCCGGATAGCATTTTGCAATACTGATACAAAATCTAGATCAATCTATACCAAGTGCGAGAAAATTTATCTTTGACGTGTACAAAACACCCTTAATTTGTTATATCTTGTATACGTAAACTACATATGTATACTCACTTCCACTCTTTCTTCCTAAAATGAGCAAACCACAACAGGCAGTAAAGCCAAATCCTGCAATCATACTGAGGAAAAATGACGCTGATAAATAGAAGCCTTCCAGTAAGGGGTTATATTTATATTTTCCGCCATAGATAGTGATTCCGATAAAAATACACTTCGCTGTAATGGTAGAATGAACAGAAATTAATGTAGAAAGGAAAATAATTAATAATAAATTGTTAAATAATTAATATATCAACGTATTAAGAAATTTAAGAAACAACTTAATCTTAGATCCCGGGATCAGATCACTCATAGTGATATATAAAATAAAAAAGCACAAATAATACGGAGTTGTTTTACTTGAATAAAGAAAACACTAATTGAAGGGGGAACGCACTGAGATACCATTTGATATTTTTAACAACATATGTTTACCATCTTTTGATATTTCTAAAATAATATGAATATAAAAATCTCAGAAACCAAAGTATAAATCATAAGGATGCCCAGGTTATGGGTAAAATTCTGGTAGAAATGGACAAAAACGGACCTCTTGAAATCAAGAGGTGGGATCAGGTGTCATGGAGGAGTATGCATCCCCTGTCAACCGGTCACATTCGCCGTGGGTCCAGTTAAATTAAAATGAAGTACGTGAGGAACGAATCCTCGTCATAATTGGTACAGAGGTCTCAACAACTGCCATCGAACAGGTAACTCAACATTTCATTTAATGAATGAATATAATTCAATCATACCACAAGAATATTTACCTGTAACTGCGGATATTGCAGATGTTGCCACCCGAACTGAATTATTCCGCTCACAACAGGTAAAAATACTAATGCAAAATAGGGATACCCAGGAACCAAAAAGTCCAAAACTCAGAAATACCTGGGAGGCAATCAACCACGCTGTAAGAAACAATATATATATATATATATATATATATATATATATATATATATATATATATATATATATATATATATATATATATATATATATATATATATATATCATACCAAAACCAATTAATGATTGAGCTGTTAGGTAATAGGTAATATAAAAACTTAAAACAAAGAAATAAAAAGCTACCCAAATGTGTTTAAGTCGAAATTATTGCCACTGGAATCAAAACAGCATTGTTGACTAAACCAGTTATTCTAGGCAGATAGACAATCCAATTGACGAAATTGGTTTTGAAAGTTTCAAGATTTTACATCGGAAAGGAGGAGTTGATTACACAAGATAGGTACACAACTTTCCCCGCTCACCATTAACCATACTATAACCAGGTTTTCACTTTATCAACCCGACCAGAAATTGGATCTTACAAAAACCACTATGTTGTTGTTGTTATCGTTGAATTGATGTTAAAGTCCAATTCAAGAATCTTTCACTAATATAGAATGTCACCAAATGCCAGTGAAGGGCTTCAAATTTTGACCTATGCTCGACACTGACGGCCATTGAGCAGTGAGGGTTCTTTAACGTACCGACACCTACTGTGACACGGGACCTCGGTTTTTTATTGTCTCATCCGAAGGACATGTAATCAACCTGCCGCTGGCTGGACTCGAACTCATGACCTTACGATCAAGAAGTCGAGCGCGCTACCGACAGAGCCAGGCCGGCTCTATGAGAAATGAGAGATCTTTTTTTAATTAAATTTGATAGATAGGTAGATAGATAAGTAAATATGATTAATTTAGTATAAACACTGAAATACACAGTATTCAGTATTCAGGTCTGTTCATTATATATACAATATATATATATATATATATATATTATATATATATATATATATATATATATATATATATATATATATATATATATATATATATTGCTATATTAAACATTGACAAACATCACACAGTCATTTGTAATATGGATTATTTATACACATTACCTGGAACGTCGTAGAAATTTTGAACCGGCTGACAACATTGATAATTTGTAATATAACTGCAATGTATCCAAAGTCCTTGTTCTCCAAATCCATTATTTACCCATTTCGGTATCGAATATGCAATGTTATGGATCAAGGTAGATATGCATATAATCCAAAATGAGGATCGGTAAGCAGGGGGTTCTGTAGAAAAATGGTCAATGTATGTGATTAACTTATCTGTCATGTTTGTTCCAACCGTTCTGTGGAGAAAAATGAAAAATAGGTGATAATTTTATTCAAGAATTGTAGATCTCGCGACTTCACTATTTCTTTATCTTTTGTAAAACTGACATTGAGTTCTTCTCAGAAGGGGGTAAATTAAATCATGTTCCAAAGACCTTGCGATCCGTTACGAACATCACGATTAGCTGGCTATGGAATTTCTCTGAAATGTCATGTTTGAATACGATACGAGTCGATATATTATGATACGATTTGTTGCACGCTGATGCGATCTGTTAATGATATGTCAATTTCAGTCACAGTTAGATCTTTCGTTCAAATACGACCACATACAATCCGAAATGATTGTTTCGACTGAGTTCACGATGTGGTGTCGATTTGACACGATCTTTACGATATTGTACGTGCAAAAATGTTCCAATTTGTCTATCAATACCGATGCCACTACGATAGATACAATTGTGGTCGCAATGTCTTTCGCGATCATGATCGAGGGTGATTAAGATTTGAAGTACGATTGGACCTGGATGATAAAGGATTCCGGTAGGGGAATGCAATACTGTCGCAAATACTGGTGCTTGCCATATTTCGCGTTGCGATGATATATATGTATAATTATGTATAATTTTCAAATCATACACAGGACACTCAGAAAACACTCTATTATAATATACCGGATACGGTCAAATAAGGGCTAGTCCGGAAATGAAGATTTTGTCACACATTTAAAAGAGCCATTTATACTGATATCATTTATCGATTCTTAACTTTACAATCATATTACAGTAGTCTAAAATGCACAAAAAGAAGGCATCAATACCATTCGGCAGTAACTAATATATAACTTTGGTATTATGTTTATGATATATATGTATTGTAAATTTTGACACGGTTCGTCGTGAAATCCGGAATCAGTCACCTTCTCTGAGTTTATATTTATACTTTAAACTTCCGTAAGTATGGCCGATCAGGTGAGAGAAAACTAAATAGATTCCACAGGTCACATTATAAATGTTTTCTGTATATCTCATCATTCGAGTGAGTATCGACCTATAAATTATACAAGCATCTGCACTGCGTCCTTGACGCGCTTTGTTAAGATGCAATACGATCTGATAACGATAATTCCAATTTCTAAGTAATCGTGTTGATCATAGACAATTTTGTTTCTACAATTACCACGATTGCCACGGTTGACATAAAGAGATTCTAATAAGATCTAATAAATCACTAAGTGAAATGTTGAGTTACCTGTTCAATGGCAGTTTTTGAGACGTCTGTTCTTTCCTCACGTATTTCATTTAGTTTGACTGTGGACTCACGGCGGGTCTGACCGGTCAACAGGGGATGCTTACTCCTCCATTGCACCTGATCCCACCTCTTGATTTCAAGAGGTCGTGTTTGTCCAGATTTACCAGATTTGTACCTATATTCTTGACATCGTGAGGATTTATACTTCGGTATCTGATATCTGTATAGGATGGCCATGACTAGTTCAAGATTAATTCGCGCATTGTGGTAGTGAGAACTGTCTTTTAACTATTATGGGCGTTTGACATTATAACTAGAAACAATTGTTGAGTGCGGCGTTAAACACTATTCACAATTCAAAGTTATTTTAACCATTAACAAAGATAAAAGTTACAAGGTATACGTTAACATTTTATTTTCATTAAATCCTTGCATTTTCTTTCTTTTTAATCTGTGTAATACTTTTTCCTATTCTACTCAATCATTCTAGGATTTATTTTTCATTCAACATCTAACACATTTCAATGTTCAAATTTTCCAAAACACTTCATGTTTGTTAAGCTGTGGTAGGCCATATGATTCAACAATATACAGTTCATGAAAATATTAACATTTTTAAGTTTAGAGAACTTGAAACATCGATATCCAAACATATTCATTGTTTTTCCTGATAATTACTAATCGACCAGAAGTTATTTATTTATCAACCGTTCAACAATACGACTTATTTCCATTAGCGGAACTCTTCATATTAAAGGAGCACTTAGTAGTACAGTCTCTGGACCAATTGTAAACAAATGAACTTCATCATGGCGGCAAATACAAATTACCGTACTTTACAATTCGATTCTTATTGGTAAATATTGAAATCCAAAGGAATTCAGCATTCAAAAAAGGAAACAAAAAGGGGGGCTTGTTGACCTATGCGAGATAGTCGACGCATTTAATTTGCCCAGTGGCGAGTGTCTGACTCAGTATTTATTTTTTAAAATCCTTCTAAATATAGTAACTTTTTGCGACTATTGCCAACCTTTGAAAACTGGTAAAATCGAATGTCTGTTTTTTCGCTATCTGAGATGCAGTCTACTGTGATGCAGTGTTACACGGGCATACTTGACATCCATGTCATTCTAGCAAGATACTTTGTTTTTATTTTCAAGTTTTCGTGTTGCCTCTGTAATCTCGCGAGATCTGTGGTTTTGTTGTTCTTAGCATCAAAAGAGTAATCAAAGAGCAGTAACTCTGATATATAAGAAGTATTCAGACAACTTTATTTCTTCACATGATGCAGTGTGTATATCATATTTACGAGTTGATGGCATATAAATTCAGTTAAGGTATCCATTTTATAAATGGGTATGTTAATTTGGATATTTCTGTTGCAATTTTGGCTAATTAAAAAAAAGATTAAATTTCAACAAAATATGATGATACGATTTTTCTTTGAATGAAAGACATATATTTATCAGATATTTTAAGGGGAATCTGGTCTCGTGACAAGAATGTCAATAACTGGATCTGATGTTGGCAATGTAAACAGACATGAAAGACGCCGCGAAATTGTCCCCATAAGACAGAAAACGGATGGCAAATTCATACCAAGAAGTACATAAAATTGTTTGTTGTGAATAAAATCAATAAAGCATAGCTTCACATTGTCTGTCATATTTTTTCCCTCTCTGTTTCTCTGGGTGCAATCACATTTAGAAATAAATCGTCATTACTTTCTTATTGTATATGATACCTTTATGAAACTTACATGAAAGGTTCATTTTGATCAGATGTATCGCTTAGTCAAGGTCATGTTCAGTGTAACACTCAAGGTCAGATACCGATACAACCTTTCCTTAAAAGGCTTTTTCTTTAAAATATCCACTTTCGGCATACTTCAAGTTGTTATTTCTTCGCTATATACCCACAACTTCTTTTATTTAATCTAAATAATTGTTATCCATTCTGAATTGATCATTTTTCTAAATTGATACATTTTACTGCACGCAAAGTTTAAATGTGAAAAATATGGTTTTTTGGGGTCAGAGCTTTCAATCTTTTGTCTTCTTTATCCATCAACTACTAATAAAAGCATAAAACAAATGTATACCAGTAATTCAGATCACATTTTACCAGGTTATATAACTTTTGAAAATAAATAACTGCTTTTAATAATAAATAGCAGAGTTGATAAAAAATCAAAATTCAGGAAGGGGCATAACTCATATGTATGTAAACAAATCCGTATACACCCATCAATGTACCAGATTATTCATTCTGTTGATTCATATATTCATAATTAATAATTAAAAAAGTACGTAAAATCGATGATTAGTGTTTTGTATACCCATGGTACCCTTCTTCCCCTTACATATTAATTCTACAGGAATCATCAAGCAACTAAAACAAATGTGTATTTTCATCTGGCATCAATATTAATCTGGAGACTAGTGCATCTTACCAGACATCAAAGATCGACATTCTATACAATTGATACCTTAAGACAGCGTTCAGGTTCTCCAGTTACAAATCACATTTTCAGTATGAGGTTTGTTTGTATTCTTTTATACCTTTAATATCATGTATAACTTTGTACATTGACGTATGGTTTGAAAACATTGTGCTGATCTTTATTTGTTTTGCTTTGACCAAATACGACCCTATTTAGATTTTAATTGTGATCTCCTATGAGAATATCACACTCTGAACATCTATTGACAACTAATGTACTTTCATGTTAACGCATTTGGATTCAGTAGTATTTGACTGATCTGTCAGACATTGCGTAATAAAAAAATATATATATTGAATCATTCTCTGTAAAGTTGGGCATTAGAAGCTGTATCGTACCACGTGACCTTAACGGATAAGTATCGCACAACAGCCGATGAAGTTGGGAACGTTTCTGAACAGTTTTAGATATACAAACCTACAGAAATAAACATATTCACTACAATTGGTACAGCTTATCTTAAACATAAGTCAAACATCAACAATTACAATAATTATTAAATAATGAATTCTCTGTTAATAATCTAATTAACATGAAAAATACAAGAAATTAGAATAAAAAAAACTTTACCTGACAACTCTCGTCTGTTTATAAAAACATTTGTATCTACGTAATCCACTCTGTACACAGAATTTCCAAATATTTTCTACTTCATTTCTTTTCAATATATATGTTCAATACAAATTACGTAATTTAATCTTGCATATTTACAATGTACATACAAATGCAAATGAAATCGGTGTCGGTTAATATTATTCACAATACCAAAGTTATATTTTTAGAAAAATTGTGAAAAGAAATGATCAAGTCGATTGTTACTGAAAAATGAAGTTAAATGAAGACAAGGTTACGAAGTAAACATACGGGAAAACGAGAGAAATGCGTGCATATTACCTTTGTATTTCAAAGAGTATCTTATGCGGATCAGTGTAATTTCATATTGAACAGTTCTGAAAAGGGAAAAAATCAAAACAGAAAATAAACAATAATTCAGATATTCAAGGATAATACTTCAGCATTAACTACAAGATCAAACATACATCTTGGAGCACATTAAAGACAGAACCGGGAACTTATCAATCATCAATTTCTTTGATTGAGAATATATATAAGACCAAGAAATGGGACTCGAAGACATTCTTATACAAGGTTTAGAAAATGCGTCGGACGCGCCCACTTATAGTAAAGTGCAACTGTTTTTTATACTACTTAGTACGGTTTTCTTTCTCACCTCTTTTTCATCAAATAGTTGGTTGGAGTCGGAGGTTGTTACAACCCTGTATGAATCCCGAAAACAAGGCTTATGGAATTATTGTTCCGAGTTAAACTCCGTTGATTGTTGCGGGGAACTGGATGAAGTTGTTGGTTCATTTCAACATGTAATTCCAGGTAAGTAATGCACCTGAAAACACTTGATATAAATTCTTTCGGAAATAAGATGGATTTGGACCTTTGAAATTGTCTATGAATTATCTCGACCATTATATTAATAAGCAATTATTTCAATTTTGCGCCTTCCGATACACAAAATGTCGATTTTGTGTTGTGGCTCATGCTGTTCTTAGACTGAAATAGAACCTGGAGGTTTCTGCTTGTGAAAATACATATACAAATGAATTTAACCAACAACAATGTTTATCCACAGACAAAACATTGTCAAAATTTTGGGACGACCTGTCCTTTCGTCAAGACGAAATCAGGAATAACACACGAGAGAGAGAGAGAGAGAGAGAGAGAGAGAGAGAGAGAGAGAGAGAGAGAGAGAGAGAGAGAGAGAGAGAGAGAGAGAGAGACAGAGAGAGAGAGAGAGAGAGAGAGAGAGAGAGAGAGAATATGAGAGAGAGAGAAGAATACAAATAGTAAGCTAAATATAGAAGTGGAAATAAAATAAGTATATACAGTAAATCAATAAGTTTTATGTAAAAAGGAAAGCCTAAGCGAAATAATAAAAACTATGATGTACCTCGATGATTTTGTAATTTTTCATATTGTATTTTACGGAAGTATGGAAGGGACATATGGAAAAAAATTATCTCGTGTGCACGACTTAATGTTTTTTTTTCCTCAAAAATTATGTCGTGCGCACGACTTAATATTTTTTCTCTCATTTTTTATGTCGTGCGCACGACTACGACTTAATATATTTTTTCCTATTTTTTAAGTCGTGCGCACGTGATAGTTATGTCGTACGCGCGGCTTAATTAACCAATAGCAAACATCTCACATCGACATATGTCTTAAAGTTAAACTAGAATTTGAGGCATAATGTAAATACTACAAATAATCTTCTTAGATATAAGACGGATATCGATAAAATTTAAAGGATAATTCAAATGAATAATAACGTTTATGTAGGCTCCAAGAAGATAATTGTACCTTGAAAAACAATAAAATACGAACACTTAGTCTATTTCCGCCTCGTGAACATTTCGTTATACACGTATTTTGTGTTATTACGTACATTGTATATGATTCGTGGGTACTGTATAACACTGAAAAGGAATTATACATTGTTGCAAAAGCTTTGACATAATATTTTTCAATTTCAACGCAATTATTAGGGATAGCTGAAGCACGACATAAAAAAATGAGAATAAAATATTAAGTTGTGCGCACGATATAATGTTTAGGAAAAAAAATATTAAGTTGTGCGCACGAGATATATTTTTTATTTTCACATGTCCCTTCCATACTTCCGAAGTATTTTATATTTTAATTTCAGCTTTTGTGAATGCTACAAGAGCTTTCATGTGTATAGCACTAATTTTGCTATCTGTGTTAATTATCATACGTTTCCACGCTGTATTTCGACACGAAGCTGATGGCAACGCAACATGCATATGTTCGATGGTCATTTTGATCATGATTAGTAAGTATATGAAAGTATATTTACCCAACATTAGTCAGGGTTTAGAACAGTCATGTGGAAAATGTTATAAAAATTAATTAAATGTTTTAAAAAAATGATTAAAAAAATTATATATTAAGTATTGTTTTATGGAGTTTGCAATAAATGACAATAAATTCTTATCGGGGTGTCTTGCGTGTATAAGGAAGCCCCCACCCGTGTGGGAAGAATCTAATTGTCCAATCCGCCAGTTTCCCTGGAACTGGACTTTCATATCTTTACAATGAGGGTTTTGACTTCCGTTTCTACTCAGCACACCCATTTTTTAAAATATTTTCCCCATATATGCTTTTGTATTTGCAAATAACGAATGTCATGACTATTTCTAGCATTTTATAGAAGATATATTAGTCCTACGGCATAAAAATTAGCTGTGGTGTCGATACCCTAGGGGTTGACAATGAAATCATCATAACGGAACAGTCCATACCATTGTTAAAGTTTTGAATCTTTTCTAGGTATTTCATGATCGAAAGTCAAACGGAAGACTGAACCGCCGAATACGGATGTCTAAATAAATAAGTCACCGTTCGATGGTGTTTTTAGGTCACTCGGGTGACTTTTTGCCATTGGTTCCCGTCCGGTGTCTTCCATCGTCCGTCGTGCGTTAACAATTGAACATTTTGAGGATAAGGGGGTCTAAGGTATATTTTAGGGGCTGGAGGAGTTTACTGTAAAAACTTGCGGAAAAATTAAACATTATATTTTTACTTGCATTTTATTTGATAAAAATCATTACACTGTACTTCAAACCAAATATTTTCTTGAGCGGCATGATGTAAGGGGCTCTGGTATATGTATAGTAATGTTCAGATCAAAATCTTTAATGAGTATCATTTAATTCTTAAAGATAAAATATTCTTACACATTTCAACACAACTAAATGAAAAAAATAATCAAAATGTCAACAAAAGAAACAAACATCTGAAATGTATTATATTATGATTTGGAATTCTGTTCTTTTCCTCTAATGAATTTTGTGTCAGCTCTATAGATAAAACAATTCAACCGCCTTCATATTTTGTCAAGATTATCGGACAATTTAAAATCAATTTCTTTTATGTTTATTTATTCATTTATTTATCTTTTTATTTATTTTTTTATTATTTATTTATTTATTTATTTATTTATTTATTTATTTATTTATTTTCGTTTCTCTTATAGTTGTCAATCTTTTACTGGCGATCAGCGTGTACGGCGGATCCTATCCGAATCACGATTGGACAAAACAGTACAATATTTCATGGTCACTGGGTCTTTGCATATTATCAATGCTTTTATTCCTTATAACTTTGCTTTTAACTTGTTGTGCATATTTATGTGATTCATATTAAAAGTATTTCATGATATATATATTTCAGTCTTTATTCCATGCACATTTTCACACACGCGCACGCGCGTGTATGCATTGCATTTTCTGTAAAATATATCGATAATCCAATTAATTCTGTCAATGCAAAACATAACATTCCATGCAATAGCTATGATTTACATTTTGTAATAATGCTCCAGGCTTATTTCTAAAACCATTATGTTTAAACTAGCAAAAAGTGTTATATGACTTGATATCTAAAATAAATTGTATCTGATAATGCTAATATTTCTTCTGTTTTGAACATTACTATAAGCGTGGAAATTTACGCGTGTAGGTAATGTACACTGAATACACCAGTCACACAGTTGTGCTTATCCTCGCTTAATACGGTACTAGTCACAATTAAGTGTGGCATCGAATAAAATACACCACACATACGGTTTGCATAGGAAAACAGCGTAATTAACAAAATGCAGAAATATCTACATTTAAAGTATTTAGTTTCCCATATGAATGCACCGTTTTCCTGGAATCTGAGTGATCGATTTAAATCAAAAGATGAATTGCTTTGTTTACATTTCACAAGCCGACGATTTGTACAAAATGTAATTGGAAAATTATAATAGATAGAATATTCGCCAATTTTTTATGAATAACATTTTTATTTCATCTTGTGAGGAAAAAGAAAACTGACTGTTCAAACCTGCACGTATTACTGATGATAACTGTTCTGACAAGAAGTGTCTTTTTCTAAAACTTAATTCTATAAACTATGTTATAGACGCTTTAAACATTAGCAATGTTTTTAACCACAAAAAGATTCATGCCTGTGTTCCACCATTTTTCAAACTGAAGACGACGCCTTGCATTTCAAATAGCTTTAAACCTAGTTTTGCATCCAACCTATTGAATTACAAGCAGGTTTTGCATTGCCTAGAAATCAACCATCTAATACATCGTAAGGTCGCATGGTCATGTGCATCATATCTTTTCATATATAATCCTAATGGGTATGTCATCACCGGTGACGGTTTTATTGGTATAAACGAAAAACTCAAAACCCTATTTTAAGAGTGAAAAACCCCATTCCTTTAAATGGCCACATAATATCAGTTTGTTACGAATTCTGTGGAGGATTATGCCAGATGATGAGAAAAACATGAAGACGAGGAACCAGCTATACGGTGGTTGATAAAATCTCGCATTCGAAAACTTAAAGGAATTATGAAAACGCGTTATCCATCTGTGTTTAGTGATCATGACCCAGAAGTGATATACGAGCTGAATAACATAGATGACCAATGTATACAGGCCTCAGCACGATAGAAGTAGAGGTATTATCCGCTTGTCCTTCATTGAAACTGGGGTTAAGTCATTTTTTTAAACTACATCAGTAAAAATTTGAAATGCTAATCAGTTATGTTAAAGGCTATACATAACTTAAAATGAATTTTAATTGCATCAAACAATTCAGGGAGGAAAGTTTCCCATTGCTAATAATGTTAGATTTCTTTCAAAGTTCAAGAAACATTACGTGGGTGTAAATCCAATACATTGAACAGCCATAATGCTGTAAATATAAACAGTCTTCAAACCATATGGTTTCCAAAAAATAGTCATTGTGCCTACTACTTATTTGCAATACCCATCATGTATAAAAATATATAGATCCCTTGATTCAATACCATTTTGTCGTAATATCTAAGGGATGCAATTAAATTTGTATATAGGATAAACACATTTTAAAATAGAAGGATATCATTCAATTCACATTGTATACATGTGTGCTTGAATAGGCCCAACTTGTTAAACACTTAATTCATGCAGACTGGCCAATAAGGGATCATCTCACAATTGCAAGTCAACATAAGTTTCAAGTTAACATTGTTTGTTTGTTTTTATGTTGTTTTACATCCAGCACACCAAATATACCACTAATAAGATGAAATTATTTCAGTAACATAGTTTTGTGCATTATATTTAAAATGATGCAGACTTATAATTCTGATTTTTTTTTCAGTCAATAGAAAATAATCTTATTATGATACAATTCCATGTCAGTATATTTGAAGATTAAGTGTAATTTAAGAAATTTAACAGAGCCCCAGTCTCAATAGAGAGCAAACGGACTATACATAGCAAAACTTCTTTGCAGTTAAACTTTTCTTGCAAATTGTTGAGAACAATTAGGGTTAACTCATTAATGTATATTGTGGAATGACATACTTAAATATGAGAAATTTTCATTTTGCAAGATATATAATTGGAATGTGAATAATTGGAATTATTTAGTTTGTAAATACACACGCTTCATACTTAGACATTTTACTTAATATAAACACAGACGGGAAATCGGCAACTAAGCTATACGATAAATGCGACGATTTCGGCTTTCCCATCGTAAATTTTCCACATTTAAGTAGTAATATCCCTCAGTCACCCGTATATGGAGTTTATATTTCACAAATGATCCGATATGCCAGGGCGTACACAACATATGAAGATTTCATATACAGAGGTAAACTACTCACTGACAAATTATTGACACAGGGATATCGAAAACCGCGTTTAATGTCAACGTTCCGCAAATTTTATGGCCGGTATAATAGTCTTGTTTGCGACTACTCTGTTTCACTAAGTGAAATGCTGAGTTGCCTTTTCGTTGGCGGTTGTTGAGACGTCTGTACCAATTGTGACGAGGATACACTCCTCACGTGTTTGATTGGACTTGTGGACTCACGGCGGGTGTGACCGGTCGACAGGGGATGCTTACTCCTCCATGGCACCTGATACCACCTCTTGGTTTCCAGAGGTCCGTGTTTGTCCATTTTACTGGATTTGTATCTATGTCCTGGACATCCTATTGATTTATACTTTGGTATCTGAAATTTTTATATTTGTAGATCACGTGATTGTGCATTGCTCTATTGTGCTTTTCTTTTATTGAAATACGAACAGTTATCCGGAACTCGTTCTAAGGATAGTTCATGATTAGAAAATACAGGAAAATCGCGAATACAAAAATTCCGTAGTCAATACAGTGTTTCGGACCTACAACGGTCGAATTGTTCTTCTGTGAGATACATACATTCAACTGCATTACGTTATGTTGAAGACGAGTTATCACATCACCTCTGTTGTTGTCGATTCAGATTGATGCAAAAGTGCGTTTCAGGGCCTCTGTCCGTAAATTGTTATTGGTTTACCCAATGACCTTGAGATAACAAATGTTGCATATGTGTAACAAAATATAGAGTGTGTATTTATAAGCAGGTATTTTTTTGGTCAACCTTTCATGAATATATAAATAACATTTAATGTTTCAGAAAAACAATAGGAACATATTTGAAATATACCTACAGCTGATAAAACTACTTTAATCACAGTATGAGTCTATTAATGTTCATAGGATTACAGAAGAGTCCATCATAACGACAAACAATAGGCATGACATTATCATAGCGACAAATTACATACTGAAGCACCCTTTGATTTATTTGTTTTGTGTAAATGACACTTAGGGACGGTCTGTATCTATAACTTATTATGTATCGGAAAACATTGACAGAAGTACAAACGTAATACTATTGCATGTTCTAATTAGATTTTGTAAAGACCGTAATCTTTTACGATCTATCATGTATATATGTAAAAGACTATTGACATTGCCTCTTTATTTCTTTTTGTTTGCCCTTATCCTTTCATAGAGCTGTCGAGGCATATAGAATATTTTTTAAAACAATACGAGCTGTTGATGACGGCATTCTGAAAAATTGTCAATTTAACCAATTTTTAAACAATAGAAATACCTCTGTACGCGAACTTATCTACATTTATCAGTATTTAAACCTATATAGCTTACTATTTAAACATATATAGTTTTTTATTGCATGAAATAAATACTCTAAGAACCGTTACCATGCATTTATTGAAGTCAAAGCAATATAGGGGAAAATCAGTACGACGATAGTTTTTAAAATGGACAGGAACTTCTTCATATTACACTATGATTTTCACACGCCATTTGCATAACAAGCACCTCCTACTCGATGCTATCCCCTTTATTCTGCTTTTATTTTCGTTTTTCCTTGGACTGGAAAACACATTTTCTTGAGCGTTTAGAAGAAATTGATTTGGCTTCACGTTGGTATCAGCGATTTCTATTTACAACAGATGTATGCATGTAGCTGTTGATTTCAGCATGATGAATGGCGGAGTAATACCTCTGTCTCTCAATGCAGGCTCAAACAGTCAAGGTCACTAGAATTATATATAGTTGGATCCCATATCTATAAATAGATCGATGACGTTGAAACTAACTAGAAATCGTATTGTATAATTTCGGAAGGCAGAAGTAAGTAGAATCATGTGATATTTCATTTGATAATTTCAAACTAGATTTAAATCATTTACACTAAATTATTTGACTTTTCTGTAAAAGTTGAATTCATGGGTAGAACTATATTTTACAGGATGTGCGAATGCAACCTCCGTGACCTCTTCACAGCTAACATGATAAGCCTCGATGAAAAGTCGAAGTAAACCCATAATAGGTTGTTATTACATAACAACCCATAAAAAATTTGTATCTGTTATGCTGATATTTCTTGTGTTTTGAACAATATTAATTTTCCATATGCATGCACTATTTTCTTAGTAGCGGAATGATCGATTTCAATCAAAACGTGATGTGGGTTTTTACATGTCACAAGTCGAAGACTTGTACAAAATGTCAGGTAACGAAACATAACTAGTAAATTATGATAGATGGAATATTTGCCAATTTTTTATGAATAACATTTTTATTTCATCTTGTGCAGCAGAGGAATACAGACTGTTCAAATATGCACGTATTACAGACGTAACTGATTTAAACAGAAGCGTCCTTTTCTAAAACTTAGATTTAGAAACAATAGTAAAGACGTTTAAATATTAGCAATGTTCCTAATCAGAAGAAGGTTCAGTTTTGTGGTCCTTCTACATAGAAGATCTCCCCCGGAAGGAATACTATATAGAAAACATTCCCCCGTTGGTTTTTCTATATGGGGAATGTTTCCACTTTTATAGAAAATTTTTCCCCCGGAAATATTTCTATCTAGAAAACTGTCCCACTCAATGCGGAAAATATTAATAATTCTGTTCACTAATTATTTAAAAATTTTCAAAAAGTGCGTTTGATGTTTGATGTTCCGCAAATTTTACGGTCGGTATAATAGTCTTGTTTGCTATTACTCTATTTCACCAGTATTTTATCGGATGTACAAATTGTTTAAATTTGTCAATTCCAAATTCTCACATAATTCAAAAGTTATCAGCATCTCTTGGGTACAATACTTTGCCTGACCGCTCAGTTGATATTTTTTCGGCAAAATGATATACACTTCCTGCACCGAAATTTCCCAGTTTATTACATTTTTTATTTTTAAATAAAAGCTTTATTTTTTTTACTGTTATTTTTCACTGTTATTTTCATTAATTTTACTGTATTTTGATTGGCTGAATGAAAAATATCAATATTTTTGATTAAGTCAATCAAAATACAGTGTCCGACCACTAATGAAAACCCGATTAATTAATCTCATCTATAATGTAATGAAATAATGTAATCATTATTGCATCATAAACTATTAAAATTTGCTAGCAAATGCCAATAAATGGTGATGCCGTGGTAAAAAAAAACTTTGAACACGTACTGTATGGGGATTTTCATGAGATATTTATAACGCCGTATCGAAGTTAAACAAAATGGTTCCGCACAAACTTGTTCTGTCTTAACTAAAAAGCAGACAATATTATGTTCAGATGGAGTGTGTTTAAGTGGTCGAAAGGCAGTGGAAATGTTTAATGTATCCACTATCTACGTCAACAGTTCGAAAGTTTTTTTTTTAAAAAATCGGTTACAGTACAGAAAATGAACATCGAGTTGGGCGAACTTCGAAGCGAGTTTGCTGACCATGTCTAACTTTGGCATGATCTTTGAGGTATATTTCCCATAAAAGCGACCAGTGTAACTGTGCATGTTGAAGGTAATATCAATTAAAGGAATTATATTTAGGATCTTGATGATTTTATGGCCAGTTGTGGCGAAGGATTTCAGATATTGCGATCTTAATAGCGGATCTAGATCTGTCCCGTATATTATGTCGCTCTAAGTCTGATCTCTCAATGGGAAAAGGAAAGCCAACTTCAGATTCTGTCATAACCTACCAACTCACCAGGCCTCAATATTATAGAGGGTATATGAATGATGCTTATAATTAATCTACACAATAAATTACACTTTTCAAGAAACTTCAAATGCATAGTCGTAGTCAAGTGATGTATTTCAGTCATAACCTGGTTTGTTTACATTTCACAAGTCGTACAGTAGACTTGTTCAGAACATCAGGTAGCCTAAATCTAGGGCCTGACGAAACTTAATTGGAAAATTTAATAAATAGAATATTTGACAATTGTTTTTGAATAACATGTTTACTACATCGAGTGAGACAGGAGAATGCATATTTGCTAATTATCCTCATCATTTATTATTTATTTATTTTTTTTTTTTTTTTTTTTTTTTTTTTTTTTTTTTTTTTGCTCGTTTCCTTTCTTGTTAAAATGAAATGAAAATGTTCAATACACACTACGGGACTGAACATGATTTATTGGGACATATATATATATCGATTTGTAAATTCTTATCAATGTAATCGATGTGAGTTTAAAGGAAAAGACATATACATATATTTTGTCACGACAGTTGGTACAGAGTATAAACAAAAGTTACAAGTCACGTGCATTTATTTTGTGTGCATGATTCGGAATCTTTTGTTTTTAAAAAGTTATAATCCAAAATTAATGTGAAGAAGAAACATTCTGTTATTCATGGATAGTAGTTGACCGTATACCAAGTGTACGTAACACAACTTATTTGACACAAATACATATTCAGTAACTTGATTCATCAACTGCTATATTTCTGATTGATGCTAGATATTCTTCTAAAAGTTATAGTCAAAATGTCAAACGCCTCTAAGAAGAACAAAACGATCTGATGTCTTGTACTACTCAGTTCCTTGTTCTTTTTCGTGTCTTTTTCGACAAACAATTGGTTAAATACAGATTAAGTTACAGCCCTGTACGACGCTCGATCTCAAGGTTTATGGGAATATTGTTCTACGTTGAATTCAATTAATTGTGGGAAATTGGATGACGTTGCTCTTCCTTTACAGCAGACGTTCCCTGGTAAGTGATCGACATAATGAAAAAATCAACATCCCTTAAAAAATATCGTAAATCTGGACCAATGAAATTGTCCATGAATCCCTTTTACAAGATAATTGTGGTACATTTTTATTTTTGTGTACTGCAAAAGAATATATATATATATATATATATATATATATATATATATATATATATATATATATATATATATATATATATATATATATATATATATTTGTAGTTAAAACGCATGTTAAGAATCATATAAAATTTATTATACTGTACCCATCTCACTTATAAAGTAAAATGGAAGAAGTACCAATGGATAATCGAAACTCCAAGTCCATTATACTACGCCAAGTTAGATATACAAAGAGTCTTAACATAAAGAACATTTCTGAATCACAAACAGGATGGGACCAGGTGTCCGGAAGGAGTCAGCGTCAACTGCTAACATGCCACAACCGTATTATCAAAGTTTATTAGAAACCTTTCGAGTTCGGTAAAAAATGGCCAAATTGGGTAAAAATGTCATCAATAGTTTTACATCTGATTGGTGAAGGGAAGTTATTGTATATGGCCGTGATCCACTTTTTCCGATATTTATGCTATGCATACTCACTATAAAATTAGTTATTCGTGGTGCAAATCTGAAATCTGAATTTCATCAAATGTCCTGATCAAGAGAAAAACTATAAGGCTAACCACAAATATGTTAAAATGTTGATGTGCAAAAGACAACTGATATGTCCGACATTTTCACATTGATTTATAAACTTAAATTCATTGTTGCTAGACAATGATATCAGAAATTACACAATGCAAGATCAACATACGGGTCATTGTCAAGCAAAATTAATGACTGCGCAGAGGTTTTATCTACCTTGGTCGATAGCAGGCTTAGCCCTATCTACTTAAAACAGTTCCTCATTTGAAGTGTCTACCTTTCCCTTTCTAATTATTCTGTATTGTAGATTTGAAAAGTATTGGATATGATATAATTTGACATGCTTTAAATGCACGTTACTATCGTAAAGGAATATATTTCATTGTCTGTCTGTCTGTAGTTTCTAGTTTGTCGGTTCCTTTTTATTGGTTTTTACGAGCTGAAGGAACATCAGCGCAGTTATGTTATGCTAAGTTGTTTATTGGGAACAAGTCAAAGCACATTTTGCAATATGGGGTTAATAATACATTATATTGACGCAAAATTACACGTGTATGTGCATTTCAGCAACATAAACTCAACTTCAAGATTGAAATTTCCAAATCACACTTTTATTCGTATATTTTTGCTTTTTTAGAATTACGAAAAAATAGTAACAATTCGCTGAAAAATATAGGTCTAAAAGACTTTTTGAAATTCATGCTATTAAAGGTCAGTTCAGCGTCCTCTATGAATTTTAAGATATTATAAATTTTCCTTACAATGTTACTTTTCAATTATTTTTTACCATTATACTCTTGTGATAGAATTGACATTCAAAGCGATAGACTGGACTGTTAACAATTCATGCGCACGATTGATATGCAAATGAGTCTTGGTCAAGTTTCCCTTACTGTGTATTTGCAAAATTTGTCTATGAAGTTGGACAGAGAAGTTGCGTCATTCCTCATTAACGTGATCTTAACTGATGAGAAACTCGCGGCGGTCTTCGAAGTTGGGAAAATGTTTTACATGAACACGTATTGACATAGAGATTTAAGGCTACTGATAGGAAGTATAACGTAAGGGTATAATACTGCCCTGTCGCATAGAAATTTAATATCGATGAAACAATGTTTATAAGCACAAGATTTTATAATCATATCGCTGATCTTTGTAATTTGTTGCATAATAAATGAGCAATCAGTACTCACGTTAGGCCAAATGTCTGATCCGAGTTTTAGTTACCTTTTTTGTAAAACCTAATTTTACCGAATTAAAAAGTATTCAGAATACTGAGTGTATTATGCCTCATTAAAACTTACGATTACCATCAACTCGTATCAGTACTTTGATTTCTTGTAGTTGTCAGCCTTTTAATATCGATCAGCGTGTACGGCGGAATCAATGGAAAAGATGATTGGACAGAACAGTACAGTATTTCATGGTCATTGGGTCTTTGCATATTATCAATGCTTTTATTCTTTATAACATTTGTATATACCTCATAGATCCTTTCTGATATATAGATAAAGAAAAATTAATTTTATTCAGAGGATTCAAAGCTTTGCATAACCTTCGCATTATTTCTTGAAAAATATACAGATTACGTCAAAATTAACTTACAAAATATGACGTCGTGACTTTGCTATTTGATTTTATATGTTACCACGTGTAACTATGTCGATATCTAATGTCAAACTCCTTGAAAATTAAACCCAATAAGTTCAATTGTGTTGTGACATTTTTATTTAAATATTTGTGTGAATTATACTTTCTCACAAAAATCAGTTTATTTTCCAGCGGGGCTCCATAGCACTTCGTTTGTAAATAATTCGAAATTCGGAACTTTACTAAAATAGTTATGTGTTTGCGCAAGAGAGAGCTAAAACATATCCATGGACCTTTCACAAAGATAAAAACGTATACATATAGCATATATCTATACTTAGTCAGTTCAAGCTAAAATCTCTTTCAATTCGCAACGCACACACACACACACACACACACACACACACACAGACAGACACAGATATATATATTTATATATATATATATATATATATATATATATATATATATATATATATATATATATATATATATATATATATATATATATATATATATATATATATATATATATATATATATATATATATATATATATATATTACGGTTGTTAACAAGTAACCGGTTAACCGAGTACTCGTCGGATTGTCCGATTATCGAATACTAAAATCAGTACTCGGTTACTTGAACATAACTCAAAACTCACATGTGTTTTGCATTTTTGATATAATTAGAAATAATCATTATTTGACCCACCGTCTATCCTTGTTAGATACGTATTTATTACAACAATTAGTGTCTTTATACGTGTCACTTGCTTTGCTAAATCCAGTGGGAGTTGTTTGTATATCTGAGATATATATACATGTAATGAGTTTTCGGCATAATAATTTAACTTTAAGATAACTTTGTCTATTATCCCGTTAAGAGGTATGTTTAGCTTCATTGCTGGTTAAACTAAAAATGCCCTTATTTACACCTAAAATGGAGAAAACAACTTTATGTACATATACATTTCATTAAATATAACGATACAATGCTGAATCCATGTAAGGTACCGAGGTTCCAAACCCATTTGGATTTGGCCTAAGTAAAATCAAAGCATTGAAATAATACCGGGGAGCATATTACCAAATCTTCTAGAATTGGCTCTTGATCGACTTACGCCCGCTGAATCTTTCATTTTAATACTAATAAAGCTACCAACGTTGTATATGGTGAAACAAAAAGGTCTTTCTTTATGTAGTGTCCGAACCATAGAACCAGGCATCCCTGAGAGCGACAACGAGCGTACCACAGAGAAAATTCTAGAGGCTACAGAGGCTGCAGGTATCCAGCTAACGCCCGATGACATAGTGACGTCTCACCGTGTAGGGAAACCGAATTCACGTCGATCCGCCCCTCGACAAATTATTGCGCGCTTAAGGAACACTGATGTGAAATTCGACCTGTTGAAAGAATCTAAAAAATTCAAGAGGCAGAACTCGACCAAGTACATACGCATAAACGAGGACCTAACAAAACACAGGGACAGACTCTTTTATCTGTGCCGTCAGCTTGTCCGGCAACAAAAACTGAGGCAAACGTGGACAACGAATGGTAAGGTCAACGTTCGTGACGTCGGGGACAGGACTTTTGTGGTCCGCCAAGAATCGGACCTAGTCCCCTTTGGTCATGTAATTAGTACGCCTAACGGCCAGTCATAATTTATCACTACAATACTTAAATTTCCTCAGGACGTTATATAACCACATTATCATTTCTATTCATAATAGAGTCACTTATCCTTATCATACTTGTTCTTCGTTTTGCATTGTCTTCCGAGTGCGTAGGATACGCACCTAAGCATATTAACTACTGAATTCTTAGATCGTACTAAGGCTTATATGTAAAATAACCTCATTTTCTTCTCATCAGGCCTACACTAATACATACCTACCATTTACTTTTTTAAGGTTATACTACAAATATATATGTGTGCGAGGGCGTATATGTATGTGTGTATATTTGTATGTATACATGTACGTGTATATATATATATGAATGAAAATATATATGTATGTAATGCAATGTATATGTCTGTATATAGGTCCGAAAGTATCTGCTGTCCATTTACAACAATGTTTCCTCTCCAAAATGCTTCTTAAATGATAATACTTCCCACTTATTCTTTCCTCACTTCGCCTGCCACGCGATTACGCCATCCCAACATTACCTCTCTCCTCATTCTGTGTATATATGTTCTGTTTGTTCATTTCTTGTTTGTTTCAGTCACTTTTACTACGTATATAAATAATACTATCTTCATACTGTTAATGCTCCTCATTCTGTGTATATATGTTCTGTTTATTCATTTCTTGTTTGTTTCAGTCACTTTTACTACGTATATAAATAATACTATCTTCATACTGTTAATGCATTCCAACTATTGTCTACCAAACTTTTGTATCCACTACACAGGCCATTACATGTACCGGCATTTGCTGTATCTAATTTATACATATGTGCCATTTTCCTTTTGTTCTTCTCTGTGCCGATCTCTCTATCATTTCTCTCCCTTTTCGCCTAGTCTAACTTTCACTAACTCGTTCGTGCTCAGCAATCGACTAAAACAACCCTATATACCCATATTTTCATGGGCATACTGTCTCTCTCTCCAGTCATCTATCTATCTCGATCGCTGTCCAATCCTGGTACCTGTCGAACTAGCATTATTCACACTTGTACTACTATCACTCATGCATCAACTACCGACTCGAGTACCTAATTTCGCTTACATTCTTTATTGTCAACCAATCAAATAATAGGTACTGATAACAGCACTTTTCGTGCTCGAGTCGGTTTGTTTTATAATCGCCCACTGTGCCCGAGAAATAGGTTAAGCTTGTTTGAATGTGTGTGTATTAATTTACTATCGAACCATGGTGTCAAAATTTTACCATTTGTGCTATTACTTAGTATACTTTCTAGACCTATTCAACCACCTATACAGAAAATTTGTCAGAACGTAATTGTTTCGCGTTGCACTTACAATAGATCGAAAGTATGTGTTAATATTAATCAGACAAAGTTTTATACCATCATTGTCGAAATTTTATCACTATCTGCGATCAAAGCAGTACATGTACGTTATAGCTACAATTATTTTGTCTTACTATGTACATCCTTATCCAGGTCATACGGTAACCTACGACTATCCTAATACCCAAACTTTGCCTACCCTGTATATCTGTAGCTTAACAAGTAATTTTATACTATTACTTTTTGGTAAACCTTACCAAGATCACTCAATCAATTACTATGTTCGCGTATACAATGTCATTTCGTACATTACCCACAATAAGTTATCTAGTATCGTGTTGCATGGAGTTTTCCTCGAAGTGATTTCCATTTTATTGATTGCTCCAAAATTGTTGTGAGTTCATTATCATATGATACTGACGAAAACGAAGATCTGGCTGAAAATACTAGATCCGTGTCATATAATCACTTTCACTCCGAGTTACCGTTACACTGTATTTCTTACTTACTATGCGCTTTGTATGTAAACCAACTAGTTATACTACTAGCTGGAGATATTGAGCTAAACCCTGGTCCCTTATCGAATGTGCCCCCAAATCTACCAAGTACATCCGACTCCACAAATTCGCTATGTTCGTACTCAACATGCACAGAGAATTCCATTTTTGCAAATGACAAAAATCGTTTTACTTTTGTACACCTGAACGTTCAAAGTCTTCTCCCTAAGTTGGAGATACTAGAGGCTGAATTGCATAATCACAGCATCTTGTCTTTCACCGAGACATGGTTAAATGACTCAAACATTAACTCGGATATATATTTCAATAATTTTCAACCGCCTTTCTGTCTCTGTAGGAATCAACGGGTGGGGGGAGGGGTAGCAGTTTATGTTAGAAACAACATTCACGCCAAGAGACGCTCTGACCTTGAACTTCCTTCACTTGAGTGCATTTGGCTCGAACTAACCATGCGTGGTAAATCTTACCTGTACGGTACATTTTACAGACCACCTAACTCACCTGTTTCTGTATGGAACGACATTGAACTTTCTATTGACATGGCCTTTTAATACCAATATATACAACATTATTATCACGGGCGACTTCAATACTAACCTTTTAACTCCTGCTCTAACACCCAATCACTTATCAAATATTATTTTATCGTACGGCATGACCGAATTGATAGACGAACCCACACATTTTACAGAAAATTCTTCATCTCTCTTAGATATCATCCTAGTAAGTAACAATTTGATATTAGAAAAGACAAGTGTTGGCGAGTGCTTCTTGAACCAACCCATTAGGTACCACTGCCCTATATATGGCCTCTTCTCCCTACCTTCCTTACCTGCTAATACTTTCAAACGAAACATATGGCTCTTCAATCTTGGTAATTACAATGAATTAAGACATAGACTAGACAATATTGATTGGGACGACATACTAGACGAACAGGACTTGGATAAATGTGTAGGTAACGTGACGGACATTTTACTTGAAAACGCGAAGATGACAATACCAAACAAAACTGTGACAGTTAGACGGAGAGACCCCACCTTGGCTTGACAACTCTATAAGGAAATCATTACGTAAAAGAAGACGACTTCACGGACGAGCTAAACATACGAACAATCCGGATGACTGGGCACTGTTTAGGTTGACAAGAAATAGGTGTATTGACCGCGTACGGAAAGCTAGAAACAATTATTATAATAAACTTTCAGACGAAATCTCTACATGTAATGATTCTAAAAAGTGGTGGAAGCTTATTAATAAGTTAACACATACAAGTTCAAACAACAGACATAATATTCCACCCATATATCGTGACGACATAGCCTACGAAAACGACAAAGACAAAGCGACGATTTTTAATACTTTCTTTTGTAGACAATCTGACATTGATGACTCAAATGCAAATCTCCCCGAAGAATATGATACTGACGTGGTTGATCCCCTTTCTGATATAATTGTCACTATCGAGGAAGTCGAAACTGTTTTGCTCTCTCTAGACACATCTAAAGCCACTGGGCCTGATCTAATAAATCCTCGTTTGCTTAAGGAGACTGCCACTGTCATAAGTTATCCTCTTTTTATTCTTTTCAATAGATCTCTGTCACAATCTTTCTTTCCTAAAGCTTGGAAACAAGCTAATGTTACACCGGTCTTTAAAAAGGGCAACCACAACGAAGTAAGTAATTATCGCCCTATATCTTTATTATCTATACTGGGAAAGGTAATGGAAAGATGTGTTTTTAATCGTGTTTATTCTTACCTGACCAACAAACAATTTTTCTGTAGTAATCAATCAGGATTCATATCAGGTGATTCTACAATAAACCAATTACTAGACATTTCTAACGATATTGGACAAGCAATTGACGCAGGTAAAGAAGTACGTGCTGTCTTTTGCGATATAAGTAAAGCCTTTGACCGAGTCTGGCACAAGGGTCTTCTTTTCAAATTAGAACTAGCGGGTATAACGGGTACACTACTGAACTGGTTTAAAGATTATTTGACCGATAGGGAACAAAGGGTCGTCCTGAATTCCACTGTCTCACAATGGGGAAAAATCAATGCCGGTGTCCCCCAGGGCTCAATTCTTGGCCCTCTTTTATTTTCTTGTTTTTATTAATGATATTGTTGAAGGAATACACTCTAATATCAAATTGTTTGCTGATGATACAACCCTTTATATCATTGTAGAAAATCCCGTAGACGCTGGAGCAATACTAAACAACGACCTGGAAAAGGTGAACACTTGGTCAAAACAATGGCTAGTGAACTTTAATCCGACAAAAACTGAAAGTCTCGTCTTCTCTAACAAACGTATACCTATAAACCATCCCACTCTTTACTTTAATGATAGTGCTATTTCTGAAGTCGAAGTTCATAAACACCTAGGGTTACATTTTTCTAGAAATTGCCAGTGGTCGGATCATGTACACGCTACTCTGTCAAAGGCATCATCACGATTACAAGTTATGAGGAAATTTAAATTTAGGCTTGATAGAAAATCTTTACAGAAACTATATTTTTCCTACATTAGGCCAATACTTGATTATGCCGATGTAATATGGGACAACCTTTCCAACGACCTAAATAATAAGGTAGAACAAATAAACATTGAAGCCGCGCGAATTGTAACAGGAGCCACTAAACTCACTAACATTCAAAAACTATACATAGAAACAGGATGGGAGACACTACGCAGCCGACGCCAAAAACACAAAATCATTCACTTCCATAAAATGGTTCACAAACAAACACCCGAATATCTATCATCACTTGTACCGCCTAGGACATATGAAACACACAACTACCATACAAGACAAACAAACAACATTACACAAGTAAAAACAAAAACTAACCTATACAATAACTCATTCATCCCATCTTCTATAAAGCTCTGGAACAATCTCCCTTTAACAGTACAAGAAAACCCATCACTCTCTCACCTCAAACGTTCACTCAACACCAACATGTCACAAGTCCCGTGCCACTACTTTCAAGGTAACCGAATTGAACAAATACTTCACACACGACTCAGACTTAACTGTAGTTCCCTCAAGTCTCATCTTTATGCGCGTAATATCATAGATAACCCTAACTGTACTTGCGGAAGCCCTGAAACAACCCGTCACTTTCTACTAGAATGTCCTCTGTACACCACCGCCCGTGCGCGTTATTTAGATCCACTCCCATTTCCAAAAACTGAACATGTCTTATTGTATGGAAGTCTAACTTCGAACGTAGCAGACAACATTGAAATTGTCAAAGCGGTCCATAAATACATAACTGCAAGTAAAAGATTCTCGTACTCGAATGACCCGTAATCATTTCAATATTACCTAGTAGTATATAAGTGAAAGCTTGATACTTGAGTAACATTAAATATAGTCGAGTAGACATTACCAATCCAATTGACATGTATTTCTACATCTACAACCCCCCCCCCTCCTCTTCCCACTAAATTTCGATTTATATTTCAACAAGTTACCGGTTTCTAGTAGTTCTTGTTGTTTTTTTTTTTTTTTTTTTTTTTTTTTTTTTTTCTCACTAGAAGACACCAAATAAATTAATCTGAATTCCTGATTATACGTAAATGGTGCCGATTGACCTGGATAACATTAATAACATTGATATTCTTATATATCAAGGCACACGTGTTTCCTCAATTATATGAACAACTTGTGTGAATATCAACAATTCTTTACATTGTATCTAAATTGTTACGTTACTAGCTAGAGAACAAAAATTAACCTCTCTCTCTCTCTCTCTCTCTCTCTCTCTCTCTCTCTCTCTCTCTCTCTCTCCTATTAAGTTATTTCTTACCTCAAGTATACCATAAATTTATATATATCATTTTCATCTGGTGCTATCTGATTAGGTATTACTTATTTATATATTGTTAATATACGGAGTATTGCTTCCTGGCAATCAAGGGATAAGATTATCATTATTAATTGTAAATTAAAGGAGACGGATTTATATAAGTTGCCAAACTTGTTTCCGAATCCTATTGTTATTATTACTGTTCTCCTGTTACATGTAATATTGATTTGAAGCAATAAAATAGAGTTTAAACTAACCATAGAATGACTCGTTGTAAGATAAGACGGTTTTCCGGATACAATATATACCTTCTCGAGAAAATAAATGTCAAATAATCTCGTCTTGCAAGGTTTTTGTTTTAGACTTAAATTTTTGAATAGTAAGCAGTTCAAAAGAAACTGAATGATTTTATACAACACTTGTATAGGCATACCTCATAGTCTTTATAAAACCGTTTCTATATAATGGCTTGCATTTAAATTATTTTAATTCAGTAACTACAATAATGGATTTATTCCTTCTTTTTATGAATTATTTTTCCAAAAAGCTATAAAGAAACATTTAACACCACTCAGTAACGCCTACGTGGCTTTTAGATCATCACTGAGCACTCTGCCGCTTACTATGACTTCAGGATAAAGTTACATTTGTAAAATTATACTTATGTTCATATTTAGTTTTTTTCAGATAGAAAATATTTAACCTTTCCCGCACACCAGAAATGTAAATGTCATGTTTAAACAGACACCCTAGAAATGACATAAATGACTAAAACACAGTTTGGCTAAATATGTCGCAAAGGTAAAATTTTCCTTGACCCGTCGCATATCTATACATAGCTTAGATCATATTATATTTTGGTTTTGAACAAGGAGTGGGGGAATTGTGTATTATCCTGAAAAATATCCATGAAATCTCATGACGAATATATAGACTTATAGACTCGAATAGAGTCAGCGTGTAATATATGTTTTTTATTGTCAATACAAATATACATTACTTGTTTTGTTTGCCTTTCTTTTTATTCGTTTTTATGTTCAATTGATATTATAAAATTATACATGATAAAAATATCACTTAGATATACATTCAATAAGTAAATATATAAATTATAATACTGTGACAAAATGGAGTATTAAGAGTATGATTCAAAAGATTCAGTCAGGCACAGATCTTACTTGATATTCTTTGCAATGGCATAATCTATTGGCATTCCACACATGTAGCAAATATACAATATGAGGCAATTTCATTGGTATCAATATATTCAAAATGGTTGCCTTCAGTTCAACCGCTAAACAAAATTCCAACACGTTTATTTATGATAAGATGATTTCTTACACACTGAATACATAGATAAGTAATCAATCTGAATAATTTCTGTGAAATGAGTTTTTACAAAAAGGTGAAAGATATAAGATTAATTTCTTAACACTCTTTTTGTTTTTTTATTTAACACCCTTTTAGTATTTTGGGGAATACTATGCTTCATGTATTTTATAATAAGCGGATTGTAAGGATTACCTCCCTTTTTGTACAAATTCTGTATGTGTTTAGTATACCCGTCGCCTGCTTGTTATTGTACATCTACAAAAAGGGCATATCGAAACACTCTCTGCACATACTTGGCAACATCTTCTATGCGCACACGGTTCAAACATAGTGTCAATCTGCCTTTCAAAACATATTTCACATGTGTTGGTATCGATGTTGACGGGTTCGTTGTTATATGGTGTAGGTTGTATGTTTCCTGCTTGTGGTACAGTACTATTTGAGTTAGTGTAGATATCTTCGGCGGGTGGTGCTGTAGGTTGTACATAATGGGTCTGCGATACGGGTCTCGCTGGCTGTGGTGTTGGTACTACTGTCGCTGTAAAGAATAAGTAATAAAATCAAAATGAAAAAGTAACAATGGATAATCGAAAATCCAAGTGGATTGTTATGCAACAAATTAGATATACAAATGGTGTGAACATGAAGAACAATTGCGAATCCGATACGGGATTGGACTTAGTGTCCGGAAAGAGTCAGCGTCCAATGTTTGCATGCCACACCCGTCGCAAATGTTACATGGAAACCTCTCGGGTTCGGTGAAAAGGTGAGGTGCGGTGGAAATCAAGAATACATTAAGTTTAAGTATCACTACACTTTGCCCTGGAACTAGGATATCTATATATCTAATGTATATATTTATACCTTAAATTTAGAATGTGAAAAATATAGATCAGGCATATCGGATCATTTGTGAAATATAAATTCCATATGAGGGTGACTGTGGGATATTACTATTTAAATTTTGAACATTTACGATGGGAAAGCCGAAATCGTCGCGTTTGTCGTATAGCATAGTTGCCAATTTCCTGTGTCTGTAGTAAGTAAAATGTCTAAGAATAAAGCCTGTGTGCTTGATTCAATACGTTTCAATACGTAGTTTGCGTCTGTGTTGTTACTGATCGTATGTTGCGCAAGCTCTAGCAACACAAATCATTTAAGAAACATATACAAAGTTGCTACTTAAATTGAGCGCTGACGATAACAAAGTATACATGAAGAAGTACCAATGAATAATCAAAACACATTAGAATACAAATTGGATATACAAATGGTCTCAACATGAAGAACAATTGCAAATTCGAAACAGGATACGTCGTTTCCGAGATCCCCCCATAGACCACTCTCTGTCATGTGACTTTCATTACCACGTGACAAAATTTAGGGCATATTTTGGACAAAATGGCAGGCACCCTACAGTAGTCTTTGTATCAGCTAATAAATGATAAGTTCAGATTGATACAAAAAGTCCTACAATAAATATCTTAACTTATAAACATTCTCCTATATCTTAAAGTTGTTGGCTAGGTGAATACTCCTGATTTCACTCAAAGTTTACATCAGTGTCAGTGACGGCGTATCGTGGACCTAAAGCTATATATACGCTTCAGTTGTAGGTTCATATTTTTATTACGAAATTTTTTTAAATGAATTGTCGTCCATCCACGGATATTTATCTGATTTATTTTTCTCTCTGGAATCCAACATGGCACCACATATCAGCACTTGCTTTTTTATTTATATTGATTTCTGTACGCTCCATGGTTAATTCGTATTCACCGCGACCAAAGTGCCCTAAATTTTTACATGATCAGTGCTTTGTAATTTCTGAACCGTTCCGGATCTCGGAAACGACGTATTGACCATGTGTCGGGAAGGAGTCAGTGTTCCGTGTTAACATGCCACACCTATCGCAAATGTTACATGGAACCCTCTGGAGTACGGGGAAAAGGTCAAGCTCGATGAAAAGATCATCAGTCAGATTTAGATCAACTGAGGTAAGATTGTCAAGGGGCAGTGTAAATCTCGTCCAGGACATATGTCCCAAAAATGAAAATAGATACAGGGGACACCCACCAATCAGAAATTTTTGTCCCAATTCACTTAACTTCGATGTTTGAAAATTATTCTTACCATAATCTATCATTAATTATTTAATAACCCACGAAAAGGGAATAAAACGCGTTGAAAATTAAGTAGGCAGCAAGTTTTGAGGCATTAAAAGGGGAATAGATATAAAAAAAAATTAAAAACATTAAAAACGTCTTGTAAAATGCCAATAGATTACCGGAGTCAATAATTTATACATATAATATGTATTGTGTATATAATAAAAGATATTCAAGATAAATGAATCGGAACATAAACTGGGGCACATATACCGGACTTAATTTACACCGTCCCTATTGTTAATGTAAAAAACGTCGTATGACCAAAACAAGTCAACAGAGATAGAAGTGTTGGTCTCCTAAACCTATTTAGCTCACATAACACGTTGTTTCCGAAAGCCAAAGGATTAACCATGTCCCGAAATACTCTCGAGCGACAATGACTATGACATTTGCGTTTATTTATCCCGACGCAAACATATGGGGCAGACATTTACGCTATTAAGATTTACTTAAGTCAGTTACATGTCATACTTAAGTAAATTTGTCTAAGAATTTCTTTATGGTCCACAACTTTACCCAAGTTGAGAAAAAACTCAAGATTTGAGTAAAATCTTGAAGTTGAGTAAAAAAATTTGTCTGAGAATAGTTTTATGATTCTGGGTCCAGATTCGAGAAAAGGATTCAAGCCACACCAATGGGGGAATTTTATATGGTTGTGCTCTAGAAAAATATTTTAATGAACGTTGACGCATTAAACTGAATTTGTATAACAGGGTAGAATTGATGTCGGATCTCTGATATATATCTCATATGTTTCAATACTTTACTTAATATGTTACTAGAACGCAAGAATATTAGTCAATAACATCTGAACTGAAAACAATCTTAAATTTTGTTCATTCATATTAGCTGTCACTGAAATCAGGATCTTTGTGTACAAAATGTTGCAATTCAATTGAAAGAAATTTACATTACAATGTATACTAATTATTATGATTTGGATAAATTAATCCTAGAAATATGAATAGATACATTTTATCCCTAATATGTATACTCACTTTCATCCAAATTTCGTACGAAAAATATTAATAAACAACAAATAGCGAAGCCGATGGCTGCTATTACACTGATGATAAATGACACGGATAAAACGTAGTCCTCTAGTAAAGGGTTGTATCTGTATTCCCCGCCATATATACTGATTCCAATAAACATACACGACGCTGTAATCACAGATTTGACATGAATTAATGCGGTGTGGTATCAAAATATTCACATTACCGTTTTGAGTATTTAAAGATGAATCTATTAATAGTTTAAATCCCTATGGTTGTGAATACATTTTATAACAATCTTTGATATCAGTCATATATAACATCCGACGTATAAAAATGCACTGCTTTATTGATTTAATTAACGAACAAATCGAATGGAAGAGAAAAACAAAATGATATACAGAGAGAGAGAGAGAGTAATTTGAATTGCATCTGAATCACATTATGATAACATGTTCACCCTTCTTTAGGAACTTATGTTCAACTGACTTAAAACAATATTTTTCACAGTATCATTCATTATTATAAGGGAATATTTCAGATGTATGTATGTATTACTTTCTGTTCGGGCCTCCGTGGCCAAGTGGTTTGAGGATCGTGATTTGAACCACGAAGTCTCTCACTTCTGGTCAGCACAGGTATGAGCCCCGCTGGAATCTAAACTGATTTTTGTGAGAAAATTTGCCACTTTACTTGTGGAAGGCCGATAGTCTCTTCCTGGGTAACGGGAATCTCTCCTCCACCATTTTAAAAACTCACCGTCACCATATAACTGAAAAAATGTTGAGTGTGGCGTAAAACAATCAAAATAGAAAATAATTTCAAAATAGACATTTATCTTCCGTTTTTAAGATAAGTATTGGGTAGTTATAGTATCATTATAACTAACATCGTTGGAAGTCATATACATGAATGACCTAATTTCAATAGTATTACAGGTAATTTGAACACAAAATTGAGGTGATTTAATACCCCTTCTTGTGTTTTAATTTTGTTTGTATCATTATCGACTAGTGGTAATTAAATACTATCAGGAATGCATCTCAATAAATTCATTTTCGTGATAAGTCATAGATTTATACTCCGATTCACATAATTGGTGGCACAGAGTAACTTTTTCATTATCATACGGGTGATTCTACTCAATTTCCGGTCATGACAAGCTGCATGTGGAAAACGTTTTAATATCTTGTAATTTTGACAAGTAGGAACGATTACTCTTGCCAGTGTAATGTTATGCTTTCTTACCCAAGATCTAAACTCGTTCAGGTGAAAAAACGGCTTCACATGATTCCACCTTGCTCGGTTGTATGGACTTTAACATACACGTTTTCCCCTCGCTTATATAGGTCGCCATTTCCAGTCGACCGCGAAAGTCGTGTATCCACCTAGTTTACTTTTTCATATTCCCTTAATTAGATAATGCATAACTACATTTTAATTGGAGTAATCAGCAATCTATTAGACGAATGTTTACCTGTAATTGTGCATGTTGCTAAAGATAATCGTCGAACTGAATCTTTTGAAGTAACACAGGTAAAAACAAGAAGACAAATGCAAGAAATCACGGAACCAATAAGTCCAAAGCTCTGAAATACTCGAACGGCTATCAACCACGCTGCAGGAAACGACAGATATAGAAGTATTACATTTAAACGTTACTACCGTTAAAATACACACAAATTGATAGTCATAAGAACTGCTTGTTATGATTCTGTTCAAGTCAAAGTTATTTTATCATTTGAGTAAAATCAACATTATTAACTTTTATTCGATTATCTGATATTTTAAGTAGTCAGATAGATAGATAGATAGATAGATAGAAATAATGGATAGATGGATGGATCTTTTTTTTTTAACTACATCATTAGGAAATGACACAACCGTTAATGGTATTATTTATTTCTATATATCACCTGGAACGTCATAGTAGAAGTTCTCAACCGTCTTACAACATTGATAATTTGTAATAGAACTGCAGTGTCTCCAAAGTCCTTGTTTTCCGGATTCATGACTCAGCCATTTCGGTATTGAATATGCAATGATCTGCAACAAGGTGGCTATGTATATGACACAGAATGAGAATCGGAAAGCCAAATGTTGTTTGAAAAATGTTTCTACGCCTTTGATTAACTTATCTGTTGCTGTCATATTTGTTTCAGTCATTCTGTAAAAAATCAGAAATTAAAAAATCATAAATCGATAATTGAAAACTGCAATAGTACTCGTACCATGTTTGAATCAATTTACTTCTTACCTGTGCTTTTCTGGGGAATTAGCTTGGCGCTCTTCTCACAAAGGAGTCATAATATAATCACTGGTGTTATCTGCAATTTAAACTATCATCAGTTTTATATTATAATCTTCATTGCTTCATCGCCTTTACTTGAAATATTTGTGACACATTTCCCTTTTTCGGAAATTTTGGACGATTTTCGAAACCAAGTATTATACATGTACGAATTCAAATTCCCTTGAACTTTCTCCGAAATCGTTTTATAAATTATATATTTGTCAAGCTGTAATTAGCCATAGGATTCGGCAATATAAACTGAATAAGAATAAGCATGTTTCAGTCGTATGCATGGAGAAATCAATAACCACACTATATCTTTAATGATACGTTGTAAATATATGATGAGGGTTTCGAATACCAATCATTTAGTTACCAACATTAAATCGACGCCAGAAAGTTCATGTCTTCGCTGAACTGTACGTCACTCGGTACATCTCATATTTCTGTGTTTGTAATGCATATGATTCAATCGTTTTCTCAAGTTTTAAAACACATTATTAAAATCGTAAACTGAGCTGACAACAATTTACAATTATTGTTAAATATTGACTGTCCTGTGACTATCAACTATACATCAATGATATGAATACTTTACCTGAAAACTCTCGTCTGTTTATGAAACCATTTTGGTCTACAGAATATACACTTCCTGAACCAAAATTCCGAGTATTTTCTGCTTCACTTGTTTCTTGGTGAAGTCGGACATAAACATACCTTACAATGTTCAATACACATTACGGGACTGAACATGTTTTACTGGGGTATATATTTAGTATGTGCATACAAATGTTTTTAAATGTAATCAGCGTTGCTTTATATGAGCAAACGTATACATTAGATATTGTTTTACAAATGGTCGCATGGCATGAAACCAAAAGATAATATTCACATGTATTTTGGATATGCGTTTTAAAGAGTGTATGATTCAGGATCGGGTGTATTAAAAAGGAAACGAATTCCAAAAGGAACGTGAAGCAGAATTTTCCTATTATCCACGGATTCTAGGTAACTGTTTACCAAATGTACGTATAACATAATCCGTGGGGCACATCGAAAACAGAATCGGTTAGTTGACTCTACTTTGATTTGAGATTGACATCAGAAAAAAGATTATGATCATCAAAGATTGTCTTATAGCGGGTATTAGAAATGCGTCGAACGCATCTGCGCTGAGCAAAACAGTGCTCTCCCTTGTGCTACTGAGCTCGGTTTTCTTTCTCGTGTCCTTTACAACAAACAGTTGGTTAACGTCAGAGGAAGTAACAGCCCTGTACAACACTCGATCTCAAGGCTTGTGGGAATATTGTTCTGAGCTGAACTCCGCTAACTGTTGTGGAAAACTGGATGATATTGTTGGTTCGTTTCATCATGTTATCCCAGGTAAGTGATCGATGTAATGAAGACGCCAGCAGCCATTTTTTAAAATGACGTAACTTTGTACCTGTTAAATTGTTTTCATTTGATCTTTCAGGATTTTTTTTTTTTTTTTGCCAACAGTTCCACGATATATCGGTCTTGAGTTCAAATCCATTTGGCCTTAATTAGAACCAGGAAGCGCCAATGCAGCGTGCAAATGCGTCACAACTAGCACATTATTAATCTTTATATCCTTTCAGAAGAGTATATATTCATATCATGACTTGTATCTATTTGTTATATATATATATATATATATATATATATATATATATATATATATATATATATATATATATATATATATATATATATATGTCATTTATATTTATTTATTTATTTTCAGCTTTTGTGTATGCTACACGAGCTTTCATGTGCATAGCAATGATTTTTCTAGCCGCATTAATTCTGATAACTTTCCTTGCCGTATTTGTATGCAATCCCTACGGAGATGCGGAAAATCTTGGACATATATGGTCCGTGATATGTCTAATTATAATTGGTAAGTACTCAAGATAACTTCTCTCTCTCTATCTCTCTCTCTCTCTCTCTCTCTCTCTCTCTCTCTCTCTCTCTCTCTCTCTCTCTCTCTCTCTCTCTCAGTTTCAACGTGTTATTTACATGTCTGCATTAATCATAAATTCTGAATTAAATGTTGTTTACCTGTAAATATAAATTGATATAAGGTTGAGTAAGTTAGAAGATTCTGATGAAGATAAGCATCTATATCATTACACACACATAAAGATTTTTATAATATACATAATAACTAGATGGGCTGATCAAGACTACAGACTTATACTTTAATTCACATACCCTGGCGGCCGCAGTAAACATTTGATTATCATACGGATATTTCTACTCACTTTTCAGTTATGAAAAGCAACACTGGGGAAAACTTATATTGCTCACTGGATGCTTTCCTATGTTTGCTGACAAGTCGAATTATAAAAATTTCAGATACCAAAGTATAAATCAATAGAATATCCAGGACATAGATACAAATCCTGTAAAAATTAACAAACACGGACCTCTGGAAACCAAGAGGTGGGATCAGGTGCCATGGAGGAGTAAGCATCCCCTGTCGACCGGTCACACCGAAATTGTCGAAACAATTATTCTTGCCAGTGTAATTTTAATGTTATGCTATATTGCTTAAAATTTTTACTCGTCCAGGCCAAGAACAGGTTCGCAAGACTCCAAACTTTTGTCCATTTTTTACCAAATTTGTACCTATATCCTGGACACCCAAGTAATTTATACTTTGGTATCTGAGATTTTTTATATTTTGGAAGCATTTGAAAAAAATATTCAAGCAGGAATGTGTTGAATGGAACTGGAAATAAACTGAAAGTTCATGGGAAACCCCTGCATTGGATAAACATACTCCTACCGCTTGGGTGAGATTTCCTTTTGTCTCACTTATGTGAGACATTACGATATGTCTGCGAATTTAGATGCCAGGGCTAATGTTATTTTACCCTGTAGGGTGAGATAAGCCCATTCCGGAAGAACCCGAACTTCTTTCTTAAAATATTTTTTGTCGTCTGTTTGTAAACACATATGGATATAGTCGCTCTTTTATACTATTTCAACGCGAGAGAAAAACAGTCAAATAACACGTCGAGAGAGGGATGGCGAAATCTCAATCATCGTGCGCAAATTTTGTTTATCTGGTCATGACTCGACAAGCCTCATCATGGACACAAAGTTGTGCACTCAGATTGAGATTTCTTCAATCCCTCCCTCAAAGTGATGTTAGATTGTATTAGTCCACGCAACACATGTACCTAAATTTAAGCTGTAAGATTCTAATAATTTTTTGTTTCTTTTTTGTTGTAATCGTAAGATATTTGAAAGTCAATTCATGCTGCTTTATATCTATTTAATAATATACAGTGTAATATCTTTTTTTTTTACTTATAGTTGTCAGCCAATTGATATCGGTCAGTGTGTACGGCGGATCCTATCCGAATCATGATTGGACGAATCAGTACAGTATTTCATGGTCATTTGGTCTTTGCATATTATCAATGCTTATGTTCGCCATAACTTTGTTTTTAACATGTTTCACTATGTTAACATAGGTGATTCATACTTTATTTTAAAGTATTACAGTATCTGGTAGACATTTTACAAAAAAACTGAGATCGTTTCTCTCTCTCTCTCTCTCTCTCTCTCTATATATATATATATATATATATATATATATATATATATATATATATATATATATCATATGTCTGTACTAAGTATGACTACATTTGTATATAGGATACTGTCACGTACCATGCATTAATTATTTTCGCAATGCCCCACCTGTTCGGGACACTTCTATTCATATTGCGATCAATGAAAATAAAAACCCCATGTCATCCGCTTCAGATACATTTCATCATCTGCTCGTTCCGTTATCCAAAAGCATAAAACTGAACATGGAGAAAGGATTCTCAGTTATTAGTATTGGTATTAGAAAGTATGTTGTTACTGTTGTGTCTTCTTATGTGTTATAATTTGTTATTTGAGATATGATAAAAAGTTTATAATATGACCACATTGATATCATACTCCTTCTCAGCCCTCTGGGCTTTGGCCCTCAGGCTGATATTGGTCACATCGGACTGAGAAGATCGTCAAATGCATATCTTTGCTCAGATTAACTGATATCGCATTTTACTACAATATGTTTTAAGTTTGTTTTATCATATGTCTATACTAGATATGACTACATTTTTATGTGCGATAATGACACGCCCCCATGCATTAATTATTCTCGTAATGCACCCCTATGCATTAATTATAATCGTAGTTTACCACCTGTTCGTAACTTTTCTATTCATACTGCGATCAATGAAAATAATAAAGAGTTCCGAGTGTCATCCGTTTCAGGTATACTTCTTAATCTGCTTGTTCTGTGTCATCCCAAATCATATAACTGAACATGGAGAAAGGATTCTTATTTCTTTGTCGACAAGAATATTGCTATTTTAAAGTATGTTGTTGTTATTGTATGTTGTTGTGTTATAATTTGTTGTTTAAGATATGATAAAAAGTTTATGATATTACCATTTTGATATCATATTCCTCCTTAGCCCTCGCTCCCGATATCAGCCTTCGGGCCTGGGGCCCTCAGGCTGATATCGAGAACATCTGACTGAGAAGGAGTATGATATCAAATGGTCATATGATAATATGAGCGTCGAATCCATATCTGTGTTCAGGATAACTAGAATCCCAATTTACTACAATATGCTTTAATTTTGGTTATCTATGAATAAAATTTGTTTCACTTGTTAGTATTGACTTTTTGTAATATTAAAGAAACTCTATCCATACATGAATGAAAGGATGCCTGTTATTGAATTAACTGAGTTAAGCTCTTTAAGACTTGGGCGAGATCATGCCAATGAAGTGGCCATATGGTCTCAGAAAGTTTGCTTTTACTTAGCGTTTTTGGTACATAAAATGCTGGTGAACTATTCAGCAGTGTCGTAGTGAGTGATTAGATAAAACTTCGAAACTTCTTGGCTTTTGAACCCTATGACCTTTATGAGTTTTAAGATATTTTAAATCTGCTTTCAAATGTTACTTTTCAATTGTTTTTTACATTATACACTTATGACAAAATTCAACGTATAAAGCGATTGGCCGGACTGTTTACAATTCTTGCGCACGATTAATATGCTAATGAGTTTGTTGTCGCGATCGAATTGCGTAATCTTGCCCGTAGAGGAATATTACGCTGTTGTTTATTTTTTTCATTCGGACCTGATATGACCCATGTTGATCTATAAATTGCGATCTTGTGTGTGATTCAGGCGAATGTTTAAAATTAAAGTAGTGACAATCTATTGATTTACGTGTGCATAACGTAACCATAGGTCTTCTCTTTGCACAGGTAAACAATAATTTATCTCCACAAACCGTGAAATATATATTTAAACAACGAACGCTCGGGGTAAAGGTTAGATCTCGGGAACCATAATCTTTTTAAAATCTTTTATTGCTCTTCTATTATACATCATGTGATTAAGACATTATATATATATATATATATATATGTCGTATAGAAAACCATTTTTTAACTTTTATAGACATCACATACTCTAATGCACTATGTTGTGTATACTAACATCAGATTGTAAATCGAGTTACGTTATACATTATATATATATATATAAAAGGAAGAAGTAGAAAATGCACTTTAGTCTTTATGGAAGGTATTCCACAATACAAAGGAAAGAAAATACAATAAAATACATCTCTAAAGTTCCTACCGGTTTCACCCTTGCGGGGATATTCATGGATGACGTTACTAAGGGTTACTAAACGTCACAATCATGTTAGTTACAAGAACGATAATCAATGTTCACTGTAACGATATATTATGTTCATGCTAGCGTTGTACTATAAATAAAATAATTTTTGTATTATCTATTACAATACGTATAAATATTATTAATTATGCGTTTAGTAAAGGTCTGTATTTCTGTATAAATAAAGTTCATACTTGTGTGGACTCTAAAAACTTTTTTCCATATATATATATATATATATATATATATATATATATATATATATATATATATATATATATATATATATATATATACATAAATTCGTACATGCAAATTTAAAGATACACTATATGATTAAGACATATGCTATTTTGTTGGTAATTGCCTTGACATGTACTAATATCTATATTCACTTAGCCTACTTATAAAATAAAGCATTAATATGACTATGGAAATTGCTTGGGTTATACCATGTCATACCAAGTTCATTTTCAAATGATAATAATAACATTTTTTAAAGAAGTGATTTTATGCTTCAAATAATTTATAAAGGGACTGCAATTTACATCTGAATTCATTTTCTTTTAATGCTAAATGGAAGCAAAGCTTCTCAGTCACATAATACGTATTAATGACTGTTTAGGTGGGTACTATGCTCTGCTTTCCTCGTGTTACTTCGGACAGTAAGCCTATTCTGCTTTTCAATGAAACACTATTAGAGCATAGTACCCACCTAAACAGTCATTAAAAGGTTTAGGTATAGTATCGATGAAGTTATCCAATAAAATTTCTTGGATTCATCATGTGATGCACTAAATCATAATGTTTCAAGCATTGCTAGACATTGTTTAAGGATAGGGTGTTTTCGTTCTAAGAACATAAAAAAATTAATTACATGTATTTAGCCAAAATAATGATTAAAGTTAGTGTGTTGTTTTGTGTGCCAGGTAGGCCTGCCCCCAAACAGAATTTCAATCAAAGAAAACGTAATATAAATACAAGTATATGTATGTACCCGATTCTCTGTTTTCCATAAATTTGAAATACAATAAGGACAGTAAAATATTATAAACATAATACCAAAGTCATAATGCTCAAGATGATCGTTTCTGTCAATTAAACTTTATCAGATGAGCTCCAATTTAAAATAGATTTTCTAAATGGAAAGTGATATCATGCAAGGCCGAATGATAAATCTAAATGTACAGCCAATTCCGTCTAAGAGTAACTACTGTAAAAAGATGACTATCAGAAGCTTGCAGAAGCTGCAGTCTGGATTGAGTTTAATTCTGCAAGGAATTGTGTTGTTCCTAAAATTCTGTATTAAACCACATTGCCTTAGAATATCTAGTGCAACAATGAATAACCTAATACAAGCGGGATTTTATCAAATTAAATTCTTCTGATCAATTAAAGAAAAAATGCCACTTTTTGTCAGTTTGAAGTTTTTCCTGAAAAGCAGAATAAATATTTCGAGTTCTTTTGTTTCTTTGGAAATGAATTTGATCAAAGTTGACGGAAATGAATACAAAACGTGTGAACATTGGACGAACACGGACATAATAGAGTAATCATATATCGAAATGAAAAAACAAAGCCGGAAGTAGAAGAATACTAAATTTCGAATCTGTGTATCAGAATACTTTATGTATATGTAATAACATATTTCCTTCGTCAACATTTCAGTATTAACCAAAACTTGAATTTATGCGATGACCATATTATGTAGTTATATAAGAGTTGTCTCTCTTTCTGTGTAAATTGATACAAACTTTTAAACTTTCTACATCGGGAACTGCCAAGAGATATCGATGAACTGCCAGTAGTTGTAATAACATACGCATATACAGCTTAAAATATACGTTGTGCAATTTTCGTGGAACATTATATAATAGTTTTACATTTAAGCCCCATTCACACGATCAAATTCCGTCAAAGAAAACATGGTAAAAGTTTCTTTGATGAAGTCACCTGTTCACACTATCAACGTTTTTTGAGCGACTTGTACAAGAAAATGCGGGAACCATGTGCTTGTGCCATGTAAAAATTGATTACGTCATATCGAATGTCTGCTTTGATTGGCTGCATTCCATCCAAGACCTTCAAAGTTCGAAGAAAAACAGGATGCGTTTCTATTCCATCAAAGTTCGTTTAAGTTCTTTGATGGACTTTGATCAAAGTTTTCTATGACCGTTTACATTATAAAACTTTGACCAAGAAAACTTTGATTTTAAGGTTTCCCTCAGCCTATCGCCAAACCCTTTTGTACTTGTAAATGTAAAACCAAATTTGGGCCGAATAAATGGTGGTATTGTCCGATTCACATAAGATGGCGGTTAGGAGAAATCTTTTGATTATCATACAGATGATTCTACGCACTTTTCGGTTATGACAAACTGCACGGGGAAACATTTTATTCCTCACTGGACACTCTCTTATGTATGATAACACTACTCTCGTTAGTGTTATTTTAATACTATACTTTTTGTTACGTAAGATTTCAATTCGTCCAGGTCAAGAAAGGGCTCATAAGACTCCATCCCGCCATGTTATATGGATTTTACTATAGTAAAATGAGTTTTTACTTTTCACTGTATTGACTTTAAAAAAAACATTTCCCAAGTATCTTTATTGACATATAGTCAGAACCGGCCTGACCAATCTGTAGCGCGCTCGACTCTTGATCGTGAGGTCGTAAGTCCATCCGGCGGCAGGTTGGTTTCCTGTCCTTCGGATGAGACAGTAAAAACCTGTGTCACAGTAGGTGTCGGCATGTTAAATAACCCTCACTGCTCAAATACCGTAAGTGCCAAGCATAAGGTTGAAGCCCTTCACCGGCATTTGGTGACGTCTCCATGAGTGAAAAATTCTTGAGTGGGACGTTAAACAACAATACAATGCAATAAGACATATCATCATATATTTATTAGACGTAAAGATAATACTAATACATTTAGCTACCTATCAGATTTACAGATGTGCATTTACATATATGAATTCTGGGCACCGAAGTCACCAAATTACTCAATACTCAAGCTCATTTTTTTCTTATTATTCTGACTATTTAATAGTTTGGTAAACTTTTGGGTTTGAGTGATTAGGAAACATAGTATTATTTTTCATCATCCACGTAGAAATATTTGAGTCATACTTATGATGTTACTATAAAATGAATAAATATAAAAATCTCAGATACCAAAGTATAAATCAATAGGATGTCCAGGACATAGATACAAATCCGGTAAAAATAAAACGGACCTCTGGAAACCAAGAGGTGGGATCAGGTTGAGTAAGCATCCCCTGTCGACCGGTCACACCCGCCGTGAGTCCACAGTCAAGTCCAATGAAACACGTTGAGTACGGTACTCACAATATAAGTACGTGCTCAAACAATTTTTTAATATTTCTGGAGTTTTCTTCAAATTAGCAATAATTTTTTTGTCATTATTTGCAGTATGCCGTTAATATTGAAACATGTCCTGTTACAGAATAAATTTTGCGTGCTTTACCTTAAAATCTTGAAACGTTAGTTGAGCTTGAGTAAGGAGTAAATTTGCTGACTTCGGGCCCTGTTTTTTCTCGATCCTCTCAATCGAACATAAATAATTCATGAAATAAAATAAACACGTTTCTGTGATCTGAAGCACTCTCAATAGTGCAGAACTTTTCATTATAGTATTTTTTGTTGAAATGATATTATGTTATCAGAGAATACATATTATATTCTTCTAATTGCCTGAATTTCTCAACAAAACACTGACAATCCTGGTAAATATTGGATAAACACGGATCTCTGAAAATCTGTTGATGGGTTCAGTTGTCATAGAGCAGTAAGCATCCCCCTGTTGACCGGTCACAGCTGCCGTGAGTCCACAGTCAAAGTTAAATGAAATATGTGAGGAATAAATCCCCGTCACAATTGGTAAAGACGACTCAACAACCGCTATCGAACAGGTTACTCAATATTACATTTGTTAAAACATAGTAATTGCAAAGAAGGTCATTATACTGACCGTAAAATTTGCTGAACGTTGACATCAAGCGCATTTCTCGATATCCACAAGGTAACGACTTATTAAATAGTCATTTCCCTCTTTATATGAAATGTTCATATGTAGAACACGTCTGGCATATCGAATCATTTGCCTCTTTATTGGCCAACCTGTTTCTTTATTCATACGAAGCAGACTTCATTCAGAAACTGCTGAATCAAAAGAAGAAAAAGCTACCGATGTCCTTTAATTTCACATTAAGATATATCGACGACGTTTTGTCAATTAATAATGACAATTTTCATACATATGTCAATGCGATATATCCTAGCGAACTAGAAATTAAAGATACAACAGAATCAACCACACACGCTTCATACTTAGACATTTTACTTACTATAGACAAAGACGGGTAATTGGCAACTAAGCTATACGACAAACGCGACGATTTCGGCTTTCCCATCGTAAATTTTCCACATTTAAGTAGTAACATCCCATAGTCACCCGCATATGGAGTTTATATTTCACAAGTGATCCGATATGCCAGGGCGAGTTCAACATATGAACATTTCATAAGTAGATGTAAACTACTCACTGACAAATTATTGACACAGGGATATCGAAAACCACAAATTTTACATTCTGTATAATAATCTTGTTTGCTATTACTCTGTTTCACTAAGTGAAATGTTGAGTTGCCTTTTCGTTGGCGGTTGTTGAGACGTCTGTACCAATTGTGACGAGGATTCGTTCCTCACGTATTTCATTTGGACTTGACTGTGTACTCACGGCAGGTGTGACCGGTCGAGAGGGGATGCTTACTCCTCCATGGCACCTGATCCCACCTCTTGGTTTCCAGAGGTCCGTGTTTGTCCATTTTTGCCTGATTTGTATCTGTGTCCTGGACATCCTAAAGATTTATACTTTGGTATCTGAGATGTTTTATATTGTGATATATAAACATCGTATGCGGTCGATAACGAGATATTACTGGTTAAAAATTGAAGATAAGGAGGCCGAAATCGTCTCATTTGTCGTATAGCGTGATTTTATAAAAATCAAAAATAGACATGTATTAAACGTCAGGAGATTCGGGAAGCAGCATGCAATATGGTGAGTATTGGACAAACACGAACATGAGGAAAATCCTAGGGTGGGATCAGGTGCCATGTATCCAATGTCGACCGGTCACTACCGTTGTGACTCCACTGTCAAATTTAAATAGAAATAAGTTAGTGAAGAAAATATCATTGTCACAATCAATATAGAAGATGCAACAACTTCTATCGAACAGGTAACTCAACATTTCAGTCAGTCAAACTAATTGCAAAAGTGAGTAAAACTGAAAAAGTGGTTAGATGGTTTGATTCTTAATCAAATTTGAAGAGAAAATCAGAAGAGAATGTAGAACCAACTGTAACTTTCAGGAATCAAAGTAAGCCCGATAAGAGAAGAAAAAAAATGTCAAAAAGATACTTTGAATTTAGCGGAGAATCAAATATGTGTCAAACAGTGACCGCCAGATTAAAAGGATATGTTTATTTGTCGGTCGCTAGATAAAATATATTTCATATGTGCCACGTATGAAATATATTTCATCCCGTAGCCTGTAGGTCGCGTATTTGATATTAATTATCCCGTAGCCTGTGGGTACCGCGTACGAAATATATTTTTTTCTAGCAGTCACCACATAAAACTTGTATATGGAAAAACTATTACCAATATTTATAAAAGGTATTGGACATCGTATTTTCTGCCACGAAACTAAATCAATTTTTCATTGATTTCGAGATTTAACAGTAATTAGGATTCCATAATATGAATAATAACATCTACTCGTATATACGTAAATTATCCAATCGGAACTATTTATGTCAAAGGATGTTCAAACACATTTGTCAGTATTCTTATGATCCCGAAATAGCTAGGCCTGTTGTTGTTGTAATCAATGTACTACTTGTGGAGTATGATCAATAAAATGTATGCTAGACTTCGTAAGAACATAGATATACGATTACAAAAGGAATTTATGAAAAACAGTTAATTGTTTCAACCCAAGATACTTAATGATATTCTCTTTACAGTTAGATTAGGCCAGGCTATTGTGACATGTGGGGCTGAAAGGGTTAGTTTTTGGTGAGCATGAAATTAATTTTTGTAACCATGGATCCTCCTCTGATCATATAAAAATCACAGATGTCAACGTGATAATTACAAGAAGGTTCAGGAGACAATATACTTGTCTAGCGAGCATTGGACAAACACAGATCTCTGAAAATACAGAAGTGGGATCAGGTACTATGGAGGAGTAAACATACCCTTTTGACAAGTCACAACCGCCACGACTCAACACCCAATATTGAATACAAAGGGTAAACTAATTTTTCTTGTGAAAATGAAATAATGATGCGAAATAAATCTAATAATAAATTATTTAGAATGTATAGATTTATTATATAAAACTATATTATACAAAATAAAAAAAAAATATGTATTTTATATAAATACAGAAAAAATATCAAATTATGCACATTCCTCCTTGAACCGAGTAATAAGTCTTGAATGTTATTGGTGAAAGGTGATAAAGTAGGACATGCAAATGTTTTATTCTTGAAAAATACTTTCACCCACGAATGCGATTCCGTCTGAAAAAATATGGCAAACTACTTCAGTCGCCAATTGCAAATACTTAATATTTCAGTATAGACAAAACCAAATATTTTCCCACAGGCCTAAATGCTAATTCACAAAACATCAGGTCAACGCTCTCCCAAATATATCAAATCTAGGTCAAATCAGTACACTGTGCTGAAAGATCACTATTTTAGATTTAAAATGTGCAATCAAAATGTGTAGGTTGTCGTTGCATTTCTACTTCGAATTTTATTGTTGTACGCTTACCTCATCAACCCCTGGAAAATAAGGAACTCTTCTGAAAAATAATGAATTAGACTTGTCCAAATGTGTATTCAAGGGCTAAATCGGTTAAATCTACTTTATTCTGAATGAGCACCAGCAGTTTTCATAAAATGAACTGACAAGCGCATCCATACCATTAGTTCTGAAACCAGTGAATCTCGAACCCGCATTAACTAGGGGACAGAGTCGTCGTCGTCGTCGTCGTGGTGGTTTGAAATGCGATGTTCTAAACAGTAAAAACCTAGATCCCGTGTCACAGTAGGTGTCGGCACGTTAAAGAACCCTCACTGCTCAAGGCCGTAAGTGCCGAGCATAGGCCAAAGTTTGAAGCCCTTCATCGGCATTTGGAGATGTCTACATATTAGTGAAATATTCTTGATTGTTTGTTTGTTTATTGAATGGAACGTTAAACAACAATAAACAAACAAACAAACGACTACTTTAGCAGGGCACCTTCGGTCCTAAGAACATGGTTATATTTGTGAAACACTCTATTGATTGAAAAGTAATCAATGTCATTAAATGTCATCAAATACTGTATTGTGAAGATGTAAATGTACGTCTCTTTCTTCATCTCTTTCTGTAAATATCTTATCATTGTCTGTTTAGTATAATATTAATATAAATTAAATACTCTAAGTTTAAATACACTAAAAACGGTGCATTGAATACTTGTAATTTCAATTTATATCATTTGCACTATTTTCACCCATTGATTAACACTTTGCACTTTATGGAGCATAACATCAACGATTAACGAGCGATCATCCAAATATTACTTCTCCTTACACATCTTTTATTCAAGGAGATTTGGTGTGTGTGTGTGTGTGTGTGTGTGTGTGTGTGTGTGTGTGTGTGTGTGTGTGATGTTTATCTTTATATTAATCATGCTACTAAGACAAAGTAGACCAGTGTGACAATCCTAATCATAGTATTGATTTTATTAGTTCAGGGAGAAAACGTCTATAAGTAGCACAGCTGCAGGATTATGTAGAATTTGGAGTGAATGTAGTATACATGTATATGATGCATTCAGTATGTTGCCCTGGTGATTTTGCATACGGATCTCTGGGTAAAATGATTGAAAAAGTTATTTGTACTAAGCCCATATGAATGACACGTTTCCACAATGTGTATGGCCTGGCGGATAGAATTTTGATACAATAAGAATTTTTTTTAAAAATGTATAACCTGCACCGGTAAGGTAGTTGTATTTTCGCATTTGTAATAAAAAGAATTTGGAAATTGACATGCGGTTCAGCGTTACAAATTTTTCGCCTGTCTTATTACTTATCAACAGCCGTGATAGTGCTTTAAACTGTTTGGAGTGATGACGTTGTTCTTGAGTTCTTTCAAATTTTGTAGATTATCAGCAAAAGATGCGAGTCCACGTTAAATCCCTTTTAAATAATTCTACTTTGTATTTGGTAAGAATTTTCTTTACAGTTTTGGCTGCAATAAAAGATGAACTGATTGATAAACGTTTTATATTGATCTCTCTTGCTTTTTAAGCATTTCCAGACTTTATTACAATTTCCAAAATGCGACTACTTTATTCTGGCTCAGTCGGTAGCGCGCTCGACTCTTGATTGTGTCCAGTCGGCGGCAGGTCGGTTTCCTGTCCTTCGGATGAAACAGTAAAAATCGAGGTCCCGTGCCACAGTAGGTGTCGGCACGTTAAAGAACCCTCACTGCTCAATGGCTGTAAGTGCCGAGCATAGGTCAAAATTTGAAGCCCTTCACCGGCATTTGGTGACGTCTCTATATGTGAAAGATTTTTAGTGGGACGTTAAACAATAATAAACAAACAAACAAACGACTACTTCATTAACACACACACACACACACACACACACACACACACACACACACACACACACACATTTTTATCTCCATGTATTTTGCCTATAGGCCTTGTAGTTTTTCTAATTGCACCAATCCATTGTGGCTGTTCAGGCCTTAGATTTCATTTCAGATTCATAACTACAATGATGATGATGATGATGATGATGATGATGATGATGATGATTGTTGTTATTTCTGACATTATTGTTGCTGTTGTTGATATTGCTGATATTATTATTGTTGGTGTTATTATCATTGTTGTTGCTGACATTATTGTTGCTGTTGTTGATATTGCTAATATTATTATTGTTGGTGTTATTATCATTGTTGTTGCTGACATTATTGTTGCTGTTGTTGATATTGCTGATATTATTATTGTTGGTGTTATTATCATTGTTGTTTCTGACATTATTGTTGCTGTTGTTGATATTGCTGACATTATTATTGTTGGTGTTATTATCATTGTTGTTGCTGACATTATTGTTGCTGTTGTTGATATTGCTGACATATTATTGTTGGTGTTATTATCATTGTTGTTGCTGACATTATTGTTGCTGTTGTTGATATTGCTGACATTATTATTGTTGGTGTTATTATCATTGTTGTTGCTGACATTATTTTTGCTGTTGTTGATATTGCTGACATTATTATTGTTGGTGTTATTATCATTGTTGTTTCTGACATTATTGTTGCTGTTGTTGATATTGCTAACATATTATTGTTGGTGTTATTATCATTGTTGTTGCTGACATTATTGTTGCTGTTGTTGATATTGCTGACATTATTATTGTTGGTATTATTATTGGTGTTATTATCATTATTGTTGCTGTTGCTGACATTATTATTGTTGGTGTTATTATCATTGTTGTTGCTGACATTATTGTTGTTGCTGTTGATATTGCTGACATTATTATTGTTGGTGTTATTATCATTGTTGTTGCTGACATTATTGTTGTTGTTGTTGCTGCTGTTATTGTTATTGCTGAAATTATTTTTTTGCACTTGGATATTCACAACCGTCGCTATAACGATCTATAGCCGGTACGTCTTTGATTCATGTAATACATAATATTATTTGCTGACCGTGGGAAGCAATGTAACTATTACCTTCCAGTGATTTAAAATATTGGAAGATCTTTGACAATCACTATTAGCTGAGTAAATGTTAACAATGGAACAGCGAAATTTGATGACTTGATTTATCGAGCGTAACCACTAGAGTCTTCAAAATTATAATACATGCGTACTCGATATCTACTACTTCTCATCTCATACATAAAACAATCAAGTCAGATATTTCTATTCAAATTCCGTTCAGTTTTGATAGAATACAATACGGTAGAGATCTATAAAATATATTCTTTCTCCCATTTGCTTTTAGGAAATGAATCGTACACGGCCTGGATATCCTACACATATATTTTTTTAGCCCAAGGATTCCGACCAGTTTTACAACAGTTTGATTTTCAGCAATACACCAAGGATGTAATGATTCTTTTTATCTGTAAACATTTTTCAAAAGGGTATCTTTTGATATATACAAGAAAAAGAGGAACCGTCTTAGCCCTAACAAAACACTTGTTAATATTTCATTCTTCTTGAGGTCATAAAAGTTCGAAATAAAAACATAAAAAACAAAAAAAAATGTATGTCAATAGGTTCAATTATTTGAAATAGTTTTAGCATTCACCAAGTATGCTGTTCTATAATATAAAATATCTCAGATACCAAAGTATAAATCTTTAGAATGTCCAGGATATAGATACAAATATGGTAAAATGGACAAACACGGACCTCTGGAAACCAAGAGGTGGGATCAGGAGCCATGGAGGAGTAAGCATCATCTGTCGACCGGTCACACCCGCCGTAAGTCCGCAGTCAAGCCCAAATGAAATACGTGAGTATTGTTACCTTTATGTGAAAATAATATATTGATACATAACATGTACAAAATAATCTATGTCTTTAATAATAATCTGGAATACAGCATAGGACTTTTTGGTCCCGATTAATTTTCTTCATTTTCGCCCTATGTGGAGAATCAAACATTTTCAAGCTAAATAACTGTGACATGGGTTTCCATGCCATTCGTGAATTAGGGCGAATTGTTTTCTGATGTAAAAGAAACTAGGGCTAACCATATTTCGAGGCACTAATCGAGAATTACAATTATAGCAAACTAGCTTATTTAGGCCTATCGAGTTACAATTATGCAAACATATGTTTGCTTTTTAATTACAGATGCTTATTAATATTTGTTCATTTATAAAAGAATTACTGAAACGAACTCATTTCTGTTTGGGAAATAAATACTGTAATTGCCTATCTTGACAGTATAAAGACATATCCCTTTGAAGAAATCGAGCGTTAGATAGCGTCACTACTGTCAATAATTTTGTTTCCCTCCTTTTATGCTAATTAGACGAATTTTATCAAAATCGAAGTTTTATTGTTATCCGGCACTTTGATGTACATTTAGAATTTTTCAATTTCCTTTATAGATGTTTCATTCTTTAATTTCATCTTGTTTCATTTCATTCATTTCACAAATTCACACCGTGTTGTCGTTTAAGTGGTTTTCGCTGTTTAATGTCCATTTTCCGTCACTATAAATTACACAAGCTAGAGTACAGTTTAAAATTATGTATATAACTTTTGAATTTGGCTTGATTAGAATGTTTCACATTACGCATGAAAAAAATGTGTATAATAAATCAAATTATAAATTAGCCAAAACGTGTCTTGATTTTGTTTGTTTGTTTGTTTGTTTTTATGTTGTTTTACATCCCATCATAAAAAATGAAATATAACCAGCCTCAAGTGAAGTGCCACAAATTTTTACCCGTGTTATGGACTGACGCCAATACAGTGACGATTATTCTAGTTGCCACGCCTTCCGTGTCACGGGACTTCGGTTTTAGGTCTCATTCGAATTACCCCATGTGTTTGGTTGAAATAGACTAGATAAGATTGATGTTGATATCAATAGAATGATAAGATACACATTACCTACTGCTTGTGGTGGTTTAGTGGTAGTGCGATCGACTCGCAAGCGGAATGTTCCTGTTTTGATTCCCGAAACCGGATCATACCAATGGACCTTTTTTCGAATAGACCATTTTCTAGTTCTTACGAAATCCGCTTTTTGGATCCGGACTTTTCTTGCGCCGCTTCAACTTTGTTGGCCCTACCTATTTCCAAGTATGTGTATTTGCCTCGATCAAGAAATAAAATGCTCGATTTCACACAATAAATAAAAATGTCACAATATTCCATGTTTGGTATACAGTGTAGACGTTAAAGTAAATTTGTTTTTGACATAAATAGACTAGTAACAATAAAATTTGCCTTTCAGATATAACTGCATTTTATTTCCTGATCACTGCAAAGACACAAATCGGAAATCGCTAAGGTTAACGAAGTTGATTCGGCGCATAAAAAATCCGGATCCAAAAACGGATTGCGTAAGAACTCGAAAATGGTCTATTGTTCCGTTCCAATATGGTTCGTGATAATATTATGCACCTTCAACGGAATATGTGTCCTACATAACTTGAGTTTATCGCATAGGTGACCAGAATATGTATCACGTACTGTAAGAAGGAGCCAGATTTGAGAAGTAGCCTAGAGGAAAGGCATGACACTTGACAATTTTGCAAGAATGAACATTTAGTTTAACTTTCCCCCCAATTCAAATGACCTAAAACATGATATCATTGAATATCATCGATGTAGATATTGCGAAGCCGGAAATAACTTTGGTGACATTTCTATTGACGTCTCGCGATCCGAGTACAACATATTGCACAAAACTGAACGGAATGAGACAACTAGAATAAGGTCTATTACTTTTTAAAATGGTACACAGAGTTTCTGCTTTTCGCCAAATACATATACATATGAAGCGATAGTTACAGGTCTTTCGGACGCGACCTAAAGAAAGGTCCACATTAACTCTAGGCGTGGCACGTAAGATGATCCTCACTGTACTGGCGTTAGTCCATAGCACAAGTAAAAATTTGTAACATTTCACCTAAAATTCAGAAGATGTTGACATCTAATCTGAAAATCGGAAGTCTCGTGGAGAAAATATGCAAGTGTCAAGAGCACGTGCGTGCTCAACTATGCTGATTTGGACCAAGAGCGCAGGTGCCGACTCGTTTCGTCCAGTTTCCAGATTAGATGTCGACATCTCCTGGTTACTATGTCGACATAAATAACTGACAAGTAGATGTCACATCCCAGCATAAAAACGATATAAAGCCGAGTTTTCGACTTGCTAGAATATGATCTCGGGGTTTTTATCTCGGCAAGTTGAATTAATAAGTTGACATCTTTTTCTACGATGTCGACATCTTCTTATATTATGTCGACATAATCGCAAAATGATGTCGACATCATTAAGTCGTTAGTCAGCAACTCGATGGCAGAAATATGCCACCATAAGTGATAAATTCCATTTAATCTATTGACCGTGTCATAGTTAGAAATTTTCATTAATTGAAATTAAGGTTCTTGCCTTATGACCGGATAGAAAAAGTTATATTCTTGTATCTTTGACTGAAGTTTCAATTTATTTCCTCAGTAAACATACCCCAATTAGATACAAAAAACGCTCACTGGTCCAGTTTTATTTGTAATACAAAAGGATGCTTTTTCAGTGCCACGCCTGTAACATCACAATCGAATCTGAAAGGATGGTCTGTAAATAGTTAGTGGAAAGGCAAACATCCCCCTACATTAAATATTATCGGAGTTTCCTGATGTGAAATAAGTTATTGACCAAACCTTTCGATAAGTGTTCCAAATCAATCTGACGAAATCAATGAAGTTTTGATACGACATTGTTTTAAACATTCTTAATTATTTAGTAAAGGGTGATAAACGACTCATTCGTTTTACTTACTTTGATGAAGTAAGATGCACTTTATGAACTTGGCTGAAGCGTAAAATCACAAATATGACAACGAAAGGAACCATATCAGGGAATGTTTCTAGCTTATGGGTTTTTATGTTCACCGTATTCGCTTTTAAACCCTTATACGGAAATTTTATTCAAGACAGATATTTGGTAGGAAGTGTATATCGCACATTTACAGGAATTGGTCAGTATGCATGTGCTCAGGAATGCAGGAAACGAATTAATTGTGCTTCACTGAACTATAATGTTATGAATTTACATTGTGAGTTAAATACGGACAATGACACGCTAAACCTTCAAAGTCATAATGATTTCGTTTTCCAGAGTCGCAATCAACTGCAGTTTGTAAGTATTTGTACTGAAATTTGAAATTTTGATATTTAGATGATTAATCGCGGGTTTTAAAGGCATACAGACCGTCATTTTCATTAAAAAATATCCCTCAGTTAGATCAAAACTTTTATCAAATAGGCTAAAAGATATATTACTATAGACTTTTTAAAATATTATGCATGTACGAACGATTGCTTAGAATGAAAGAAATACTCCGACTTTTGATATTCTGCCATCTGTGTAAGAATACAAAGTTTACTCGCCAGTTATTCACATTCGATTTCTTTTCAATCCTGAGTTTTTCTTAAACATTTTATTTGTATATAACGTCGAATATTTAGAACTTTTACAACAAATCCATTTTGACACATTGTATGCTATTACATGACATTTTGATTCCTAACATCTCACGGTGGTAATAGTAGACAGTGTATTCTTACTTCTCCATATCATTTGATCCCACATCTATATTGTCCATAAGTCCATGTTTGTCCAGCATTTACGATGTCTGTAATATACCTTAAAGGGTCATTAGCTGTGTTTTTGCAAAATAAATACAACAACATGTAATTTTCTTATACTAAAGTAATATTTGGCACTGATAACACTATTTATATTCTAAATTATTCAAAAGCTAAGATGGTCATTTTTAGTTGGTTACTCTTAGACGGATTAGGCATTTAGATTTAATATTTGGCCTTGTATTATACCACAAATAGATTCAGCCACTGCTGGTGGACCGTTTGAGTCCCCGAGGGTATACATAAACCTAGTACCTGGTATTTCGGTACCAGCTGATAATCTTATACTAAAGTAATATTTGGCACCGATAACACTATTTAAATTCTAAATTATTCAAAAGCTAAGATGGTCATTTTTGTACAGTGGTTACTCTTAGACGGATTAGGCTACTCATTCAGATTTAATATTTGAAATTGTACTATACCACTTTCCCTTTAGAAAATACGTTTAAAATTGGAGCTCAACTGAAGTCTAATTGACAGAAACGATCGTCTTGAGCATTATAACTTTGGTATTATGTTTGTAATATTTATAATCACTAGGTCGTTGCCACTGCTGGTGGACCGTTGGAGTCACCGAGGGTAAACATAAACCTAGTACATGGTATTTCGGTACCAGCTGATAATCTTATACTTAAGTAGTATTTGGCACCGATAACACTATTCAAATTCTAAATCATTCAAAAGCTGAAATGGTCATTTTTTTATACAGTGGTTACTCTTAGACGGATTAGGCTACTCATTGGCCTTGTATTATACCACTTTCCCTTTAGAAAATACGTTTAAAATTTGAGCTCAACTGATGAAGTCTAACTGACAGAAACGATCGTCTTGAGCATTATAACTTTGGTATTATGTTTTTAATATTTTTTACCATGTAAAATAATACAAAAGAGATATATACAGACACGATAATTCTTAAATTCTTATCCTGGACATCCTGAAGATTTATAATTCGGTTTCTGAGATTTTGTATGTATATCCACACTTGGTTTATTTTAGGTCTGCATTACTAAAAGGGGCATTAGCTGCCTTTTTTTCATAATTTGTTTCTTCCTGATTTACAACAAAAATTAGATATACACAGGCAAAACAATTATTAAATTCCTATATATAACGTGAAAATTACTTGATTAACCCAGGTTTCGCACTTTTTCACTGGCAACTGATTAAATCAGCTTTTCTATTTGTATATGAATACCACACTGGACTTGATCTTATTTTCATAAAGTATATAGTAATATAAGATTTTTTAATAAAATATATAGTAATATAAGATTTTTTACGTCTGTGTATAGCTCTTATTTGTTATTGTACATCAAGTACAAGCAGTAAAAGTGGAAAAAATCGAAATAATTTTTGGTAAACACAGCTAATGACCCTTTAACGAAAGTGTTGTTTCATTTTTGCCACCATTTATCATTATTAAAATCGAACTCAACTGATGAAGTTTGATTAACAGAAATGATGTCATGAGCATTAGCATTGGTCTCATTTCTGCAACTATAGCTTGGGTATTATTAATATTATTTGATATTTTTAATGATAATTTTCATTCTATGTCTACATAGTCAAGGCCCGAAGTCACAAAATTTATTCAGCACTCAAGCTCTGCCAACTTTGAAATAGTTTAAAGATAAAAACACCCTTAATTTATTCTGTAACGATACATGTTTGTATATTGACAGCATAAAATTGTAAATAATGATCAAAATTATTGCTAACTTGAAGAAATATAAAACATTTCAAATACCAAAGTATAAATATTTAGGATATCCAGGATATAGATACAAATCTGGTAGAAATGGACAAACACAGACCTCGGGAAACCAAGAGGTGGGATCAGGTGCCATGGAGGAGTAAGAATCCTCTGTCGACCGGCCACAACCGCCGTGAGTCCACCGTCAAATCCAAATGAAATGCGTGAGGAACGAATTGTCACAATTGGTACAGAGGTCTCAACAACCGCCAACGAAAAGGAAACTCAACATTTTACCCAGTGAAACAGTGTAATCGCAAACAAGATTATTATACCGACAGTAAAATTTGCGGAACGGTGACATTAAATGCGGTTTTCGATATCCCTGTGTCAATAATTTGTCAGTGAGTAACTTACATCTGTATATGAAATGTTCATTTGTTGAACACTTTGGCATGTCGGATCATTTGTGAAATATAAACTCCATATACGGGTGACTGTAAGATACTACTACTTAAGTGTGGAGAATTTACGATGAGAAAGCCGAAATCGTCGCGTTTGTCGTATAGCTTAGTTGCCAATTCCCCGTCTGTGTCTATAGTAAGTTAAATGTCTAAGCTTGAAGCTTGTGTGCTTGATTCTGTTGTATCTTCAATTTCTAGTTCGCTGGGATATATCGCATTGACATATGTATGAAAATTGTCATTATTAATTGACAAAACGTCGTCGCTATATCTAAATGTCAAATTAAAGGATATCGCTAGCTTTTTCTTCTTTTGATTCATCAGTTTCTGAATGAAGTTTGCTTCGTATGAATAAAGGAACAGGTCGGCCAATAAAGGGGCACAATTGGTTCCCATGAGAATGCCAACAGTTGTTTGAAAGACCATGTCTCCGAACATTACAAATATATTGTCTATTAGAAATTCCAGCATGTTTTTTTTATATCAGCTTCAGTGTATTTATGGGTAGAATCAGAGTGGTGTCGGACAAAATAAGTATCATGATAACCAATAACTAAATATTCAAATTTTCGGGTACCACTTTTAGTGAAAAAACAGTTGTCTATGATGCTAAAAAGTCTTTCTTTTAATTTTTATGTGGAAAGTTGTGTAAAGAGTAGAGAAGTCGTATGTTTTGATACTGTGAATTTGAGAAAAAAATTGTGTGCCTTCAAATTTTCTAAAAGTTGTTTAGAATTTTTGAGTATCCACATCTGATTTACACCGCTTTTGGAATATGCAACTGTACATACTAAAGTTCCTCCTTAACGGCTGGCAGTATCTTGGTAAGGAGTAAAGATAAAGGTCTGGTGGAACATTTGCTGGATCCTGCTATGTTCCTCTGCTTATACGGGGCTTTCTGAAGTTTAGGTATACAATATAAATATGGTAGCTCAAAATCAGTATCGGTTGTAGATACATCAAAGGAGAGTAATACGGACACATGATTTTGAAGGATCTCGTCCTTTGAAAGTGAGCTACGTGTGTATGTAGGATTACCAGAATTCGAAAACTTCAGAAATATCAAAAAATAGTTTGAGTACTTACTCAAATTTTTAGTACTGTACTCAACGTATTTATTCGTTTTCACAGGAAATCATAACTGTGGTGCAAAAATTTATATATGAATGATGAAAAATAATGATGTTTCCTAATCACTCAAACCCAAAAGTTTTGCAAATGATAATATAGTCAAATTAATGAAATAAAAGTTGAGCTTGAGTATTGAGTAAATTTGGCGACTTCGAGCCCTGATATGATGATTTTGAAAGGTCATTAGCTGTGTCTTCCCGAAAAAATTATTTCGATACTCACTTCATAGATTGATGCACAATAACAAATAAGAGATATACACAAGCATAAAAATGATAATTTCCCCTTATACGTTAGTGAAAATAAGGTTAGTTTCAGTGTTGTTTGTATATACAAATAGTAAAGTCGAATTAATAATTTACAAAAGAATTATTGCCAAACTGTGTTTCTCAAGCAATTTTTAGAAAATATATAGATATATATAAAATATATAGAATTTTTGTGCCTTTTTGTACATCAATCTACGCAGTAAGACAAGAAATTTTGTTTTGGAAAAAAAAACTACAGCGAATGTCCCTTTAAATAATTTGATCCTTCGAGTGTATTGTGGCAATGGTTTTGATACTTTTTCTTTTTCTGGAATCTGGCAAAAGGGTAGAAAAGTTATGTTTAGATAAATGAAAGAATGGAGTACTAAAGTATGAATGAATTTACAAATGTAAATATTTCAGTATAATGTACATTTTGTTTGTTTATCTACAGGTGTGCGGAGACCCTTGTAATGGGATATCGTGTCCGGACAAACATAGTTGTATTAAACTGAGTTCCGGCGACGTCGAATGTGTTTACACTGGTAATGACCTGTATGACATGTATATTTTATGTTCACACTTAAAAATCACATTTTATTGTAAATGTCAAGTATTACAAATTTTGTTTTAACGAATGCTTTTAGGAAAGTGAGCTTTTATGATATGTACACTTGTATTCAGTTTCCTGTTAGTGTTGTGAGTGTTGTGAGTTTAGTTGTCATATTGACTTATAATGATTGAAACTAGATCATTTCCTCTATGTATGAAAACAACTGTAAAATAGGCAATATCATGACATTATTTGACCATCAAGAAAGCAATGTTATTTGTAAAAACCCCAAAACAAGAAGATATTTTTAACAAAAACACCCGTATCGTCGTTTTCTCTATTTGATGAAAATAACTGTAAAATGCACAATACCGGAACATTGTTTAACCATCAAATAGGTAATGTTATTTGTAAGACCCCCAAAACAAGAAGAAATTATTAACAAAAACACCTGTATCGTCGTTCTCTCTATTTGATGAAAATAACTGTAAAATGCACAATACCGGGGACATTGTTTAACCATCAAATAGGCAATGTTATTTGTAAGAACCCCCAAAACAGGAAGATATTATTAACAAAAACACCCGTATCGTCGTTTTCTCTATTTGATGAAAATAACTGTAAAATGCACAATACCGGAACATTGTTTAACCATCAAATAGGCAATGTTATTTGTAATAAACACAAACAAGAAGATATAATTTTACAAAAACATTTCTAGTTTTCTAGTTAATGAAAATAACCATAAAATACATAGTATTTGAGATATTAAATGACAAACAAATAACCAACACCAAGCAGGCCAAACAATGTAAATCAAAGGGGCATTAGCTGTGTTTGTTTCCAAATTTTGTTTTCCTTTTTTACTACTTAGATTGATATACAATAACAGAAAAGATGAAAGACTTAAATCCCTATATGTTTTTTTTAAATTGCTTGAGAAATCCAGGTTTGAAACATTTTCACTTTCAATTGATTTAGTCAACCTTACTCTTTGTATATGAATAACACAAATGGACCTGACCTGAATTCCACAAAATACATGTATATAGGAATATAAGATCTTTTTAAATGCATGTGTTAATAGCTCTTATTTGTTATTGTACATCAAGCACAGGTAGGAAAAGTAGACAAAATCCAGATAATTAATTTCGTAAACACAGCTAATGCTTCTTTAAATAAATAGGAATATGAAAATGTTTATAACTATAAACTTTGATATTGTATCGGAGTATGACATTTTTAACATGGTAGAAATAAATGCTGAAATGTAGAGGGAGTATACCAATTTTCAATGAATATAACATTTTTATTTCATCGCGTGAGACAGAAGAATAGCACTCAACAAATGTTGCCAAATATTCTATTTATTACATATCTATTTTCCCACTATGAAAAATAACAATTAACAATAACGAATTTATTTAATTGATAAATTCTTATATTTCGCGACCAAAATGTAATAAATAGAAGTATCAGGATGAAGTATTGTTATATCGTTTCACATCTTCCGACATTTGTATCTTAAGTAAATAACATTGTACATTGTATATACAAATAGTAAAGTCGAATTAATAATTTACAAAAGATTTATTGCCAAACTGTGTTTCTCAAGCAATTTTTAGAAAATATATAGATATATATAAAATATATAGAATTTTTGTGACTTTTTGTACATCAATCTACGCAGTAAGACAAGGAATTTTGTTTTGGAAAAAAAAAAAAAAACTACAGCGAATGTCCCATTTAAATAATTTGATCCTTCGAGTGTATTGTGGCAATGGTTTTGATACTTTTTCTTTTTCTGGAATCTGGCAAAAGGGTAGAAAAGTTATGTTTAGATAAATGAAAGAATGGAGTACTAAAGAATGAATGAATTTACAAATGTAAATAACATTGTATCTTAAGTAAATAACATTTTTATTTCATCGCGTGAGACAGAAGAATAGCACTCAACAAATGTTGCCAAATATTCTATTTATTACATATCTATTTTCCCACTATGAAAAATAACAATTAACAATAACGAATTTATTTAATTGATAAATTCTTATATTTCGCAACCAAAATGTAATAAATAGAAGTATCAGGATGAAGTATTGTTATATCGTTTCACATCTTCCGACATTTGTATCTTAAGTAAATTATGAAAAGCCTTTTAATCCTCTATGTATGAAAACAACTGTAAAATAGGCAATACCATGACATTATTTGACCATCAAGTAAGCAACGTTATTTGTAAGAACCCCCAAAACAGGAAGATATTATTAACAAAAACACCCGTATCGTCGTTTTCTCTATTTGATGAAAATAACTGTAAAATGCACATTACCACATTGTTTAACCATCAAATAGGCAATGTTATTTGCAAGAAACACAAACAAGAAGATACAATTTTACAAAAACACAAATATCGTCAGTTTTCTAGTTAATGAAAATAACCAAAAAAAAACACGCAGTACTTGGAATATTAAATGACAAATAAATAACCAACACCAAGCAGTCCAAACAAAGTAAATTAAAGGGGCATTAGCTGTGTTTGTTTCCAAATTTCGTTTTCCTTTTTTACTACTTAGATTTATATACAATAACAGAAAAGAGATAAACACAGAAAATTCTTAAATCCCTATATGTTTTTTTAAAATTGCTTGAGAAATCCAGGTTCGAAACTTTTTCACTTTCAATTGATCTAGTCAACCTTACTCTTTGTATATGAATAACACAAATGGACCTGACCTGAATTTCACAAAATACATGTATATAGGAATATAAGATCTTTTTAAAATGCATGTGTTAATAGCTCTTATTTGTTATTGTACATCAAGCACAGGTAGGAAAAGTAGGCAAAATCCAGATAATTAATTTGGTAAACACAGCTAATGCTTCTTTAAATAAATAGGAATATGAAAATGTTTATAAACTTTGATATTGTATCGGAGTATGACATTTTTAACATGGTAGAAATAAATGCTGAAATGTAGAGGGAATATACCAATTTTCAATGAATAACATTTTTATTTCATCGCGTGAGACAGAAGAATAGCACTCAACAAATGTTGCCAAATATTCTATTTATTACATATCTATTTTCCCACTATGAAAAACTAACAATTAACAATAACGAATTTATTTAATTGATAAATTCTTATATTTCGCGACCAAAATGTAATAAATAGAAGTATCAGGATGAAGTATTGTTATATCGTTTCACATCTTCCGACATTTGTATCTTAAGTAAATTATGAAAAGCCTTCTAATCCAGAAAGTGATTATTTTTTTTACAGTTTACATATATTAAATTTTTAAAACATAATACCAAAGTTATAATGCTCAAGACGATCGTTTCTGTCAATTCAACTTCATCAGTTGAGATCCAATTTTAAATAGATTTTCTAAAGTGGTATAATACAAGGCCAAATAATAAAACTAAATGCGTAATCAAATCCTTCTAAGAGTAACCACTATAAAAAGATGACTCTTAGCTTTTGATGAATTTAGAATTTAAATGGTGCTATCAGTGCGAAATATTACTTTAGTATCAGATTATCAGCTGATACCAAAATACTGGGTTATCTATACCCTCGGGGACTCAAACGGCCCACCAGAGTGACAACGACCTACTGGTTATAAATATTATAAACATAATACCAAAGTTATAATGCTCAAGACGATCGTTTCTTTCAATTTGAGCTCCAGTTTTAAATAGATTTTCTAAAGGAAAAATGGAATAACACAAGGCTAAATAATATATCTTAATTGTTAACAATATGATAATTAAATCGTGTATATTATAAAAAAGGATGAAATATTAAAAGCCATGTCGATTAATTATTGACTATTGATCTGTAATTGAACTTCTCTTCATTCAAAACAAACTCCTCTACTCGAAGATTACTTTGAAAAAATCATTAAAAGACACATTAAGATATCTGTCAAAGTAAATGAATAAAATTGATAAAATTTGAACCAACGTTCACCAGATTTATATATTTGTCTCCTGGACATCCTGAAGATAAAAACTTAAATACATGTGGCTTTATATCATTCTGATCAGAGCTAAACTACTGGAAAAGACTAGAAATAGATACACTATGCATTTTTGTTTTGTTGCCAGTATTGTATTATTCATTTACACGTTTTTTTATAGAATGTACGGAAAATCCAGTCGTCCCAAATGCGGAACCAATTGCAGCACATAACCGATTTGTAGGCTCTGTCTTAAGTTTTGTCTGCTTACCTGACCACACAACGGAAAACCCGTATATTGCATGTAGAACAGATGCAACGTGGAACATTTCAGTAGGCTGTATCCCAGGTGAGAAGATATCAGACAATGGACCATTACCGATGTGTCTTATTTCGTTATGTTTTGTCAGATTAGTTTGTACTCGGATCACGTGACTTCAACTGAACATCGGGCAAGGTCCATTCCGGTGATGTAATATTTATATTGACGGCATTCTGCCATATCTTGTTTCAGTTCATTTAGATAAATGTTCTCTCTTGTTAATACGGAAAGTGCTAGTGTCATCAATTTGCTGTAGGCTGTTTTTGAATTTTGCACTTATTAATATTTATGATATTAATATTCAAGGTCATATATGCGATAAACTGCTTAACCGGAAGTAATGATGCCCTTCTTTTCTCTTTGAAACTACACACTATTATGACGTACCGTGACGTAGCGGAATAACTCGAAAATTATCTATTACTTTATCACCAATAAATTAGAGGTGTCTATTTTTCCCCGAGTGATCCGATATTTTAAGGCCTGCTCAACATCCGACCATTTTATATATATTTGTAAGCTATTTAGTAAAAGGATGCTATTAACAGGGTATAGGAGTCACGTTTGATGTCAACATTACATAACATTTACAGTACTTTGAAAACGTTATGTTTCACTAACTGTAGTGATGAGTTATATTTTTCGAAGGTCGCTGACAAACCTTTGTACTAACTGTGTCGTGAAGCGCTTTCCAAAAATGAATTGAGTTCGATTTAATAAAGAATTATAATGAATAATGTGTTTCCATGACAATCGATCTCCACTCTGATTGTCTGGATGTCTATGTTTGTCCAGTGTTCACAATTTTGTATGTTTTGTATGTTGTATGTTTTCTAAACTTTATCAATTTATCAATTTCGTACCAGACCGTATCAATTGTTTTTATAAAAAGTCTTAAATAGGACGTTTTTGAATCTGTGAAATATTCGAGATATGAAGTATGAATTTTCAAATAAATGTAGGTCAGAAAGCAAATGAAATCGATACTGACTAGATCGGAATTTTTGTTTATGATAATTCACCTGAAATTTGGAAGTTCTATGTTAAATACACGCTTTCTTATTTCAAAACTTTACAAATTTGTAACACATATTCTTTATACACTTAATGACGTCTCACTTCTGATTCTACCTCTGAATTTCTAAGTAATATTTCTAAGTAAAATTTCTAATATTCGCTATATATGTTAAATATCAGTTTGTTTTTGGTAGTTCTTCCAACCGAGATATTTAGGACTTTTTATGAGTATTGGGTTTATATTATTTTTACGTAAGTTGACGTATATTAGTTATCTATTTCTCACCTTCAGATTGTGGAACTCCTCCTCCAATGGCGAATGGCTATACTCAGTATACAAAGACAACTGTGAACAGCATTGCAACATATGTATGTGCTAGCGGCTACGTATTACAAGGAGTAGGAAATGATTTCGTACAATGCAAGACATCGCCAAGTATCTCCTGGACAACATTACAACATTCATGTATTCAGGGTAAGGATAAATAGAAAATAAATATACAGTATGGATGTCATGTTGTAATAGTTGCATTTATTTTTTTTTTTTTCCCATCCTTGCCTATATTTTCTTTTTCACTTATGATAAACCTATTAGTGCAGCTAACATAATTTACGTGTCATACAACTTAATATATATTTCAGAATGTGGTAACCCCCCTGCCATGAACAATAGTGTTGTTACCTGTCCCGATAATCCAACAGTTCCAGGAAGCACCGGAACCTACACGTGTAATACTGGATACACTATGGATGGAGGATCTTCATCTGTAGAAACTGTATGCTCAGCCTCTAGTGTCTGGAGTTCTCCGAGTGAAACATGTGTGAAAGGTATATTGTATATCTTTCTAATTGATTTCTGTTATAATGTATAATATTACTATATTATATATATATTATATATATATATATATATATATAATATATATATAATCTGTGTTACGCAGCTTCATAACGATTCCATAAATATATATATATATATAATATATATATATATATATTATATATATATATATATATATATTTATATATTATATATATATATATATATAATAAATGTAACACGTATAATAATTCCTAGCGGCGATTTGATTGGCAAACCGAACTACTTTTATTCACTACTTCATTAATCTGAACGTCGGCGATGACGTCATTTCATTCATCTGAAGGTTGGTGATGACATCAGTTGGTGTTTGTGACGTCACTTGAACTTTAATGGGAACAATCGAATAAAACATGTGTAGATAATTCGAAGTCATATTTGTTATTCATCATAT